>JAWQRP010000025.1:0-54047 GCA_033557875.1 Quadriops clusia | reverse complement strand
ATCAAACAATTAAATTACACAAAATTCGAAATTATTCCGCAAAATGGCGGACCGACAAAATTACAACAAACGCACCGACAACCGCAACACTCGGGCACCCTAGCTAGACTAGCTTCCGTACATCAACCAACACCACTGGGGGTCGCCAGCGGTACCACACTCACAATAACAGCAGTGACCCGCAAAATGCGAGGTTACAATACTTATTTATAGAAAGTAAAAGAACCATCAAGATTCCGCTTTTAGTTCAATAAATAAGCATCCCATTATATACCTGCAATAATCGGCCACCAACAAATTCAAAGAGTCATGAAGTTTCTACTGCCATGAATTTTGCGTCTATTATCTTTTGTTGCCTCTGGTACGAGATTTTAGTTTTTAAGGTCCGCCCAATATTTTTGTATATACTATGCCTGAGGTGAATGAAATATTGACACCAGAGTTAAACGAAAGGCAGGTACCGGAGGTAAAGGAAATACAGGTATCGGAAGTGAACGAAAGACGGGCACCAGAGGTGAATTAAAGACGGACATCAAAGGTAAAGGAAAGACAGGTACCGGAGGAGAACGAAATATCGACACCAGAGTTCAACGGAAAAGGGGCACCAGAGGTAAACAAAAAACTGACATCAGAGTTAAACGAAGGACAGGTACTGCTCAACCGAATCTTTAAGGCAGACGGAATTGTGTGCATTATTGCGCACGGGTCTCATATAGGCGGAGCAAGTCATTTCTCGGGCGACTGTCTACTCAGACGGATCATTGCTTAACAAGGGTGCGAACACAATTGCGAGCGCTGCGAACGACTTACTCTGTTTCTCCGAATACTTTCTCTCTCGGCGCAGGCGGTATCGACGTTTGCCTTAAAGTTTCGGTCGAGCAGTAGCGGAGGTGAACAAAAGACGAACACTAGAGGTGAACGAAAAACGGACTTCACAGGTAAAGGAAAGAGGTACCGGAGGAGAACGAAATATCGACACCAGAGTTCAACGGAAGAGGTACACCATAGATAAACAAAAAACGGATATCAGAGTTAAACGAAGGACAGGTACCGAAGGTGAACAAAAGACGGACACTAGAGGTGAACGAAAACGGACACTAGAGGTGAACGAAAAACGGACACTAGAGGTGAACGAAAAACGGACTTCACAGGTAAAGGAAAGATGTACCGGAGGAGAACGAAATGTTGACCCAAGAGTTCAACGGAAGAGGGGCACCAGAGGTAAACAAAAAACGGACATCAGAGTTAAACGAAGGACAGGTACCGGAGGTGAACAAAAGACGGACACCAGAGGTGAACGAAAGACGGACATCACAGGTAAAGGAAAGATAGGTACCGAAGGTGAACAAAATGCGGACACCAGAGGTATACGAAAAACAGATACCGGAGATGAACGAAAGATGGAAAGCAGAGGTGAACGAAAGATGGAAAACAGAGGTGAACGAAAGATGGAAAGCAGAGGTGAACGAATGACGGACACCAAAGGTAAACGAAAGGCAGGTACCAGGTGTAAGTAAGAGATAGGTAGGTACTAAATGGTAAGCGAAAGACACGAACCAGAGGTAAACAAAAGACAGAGGTGCCAGATGTAATCGAAAGATTTCCACCCCAGGTAAACGAAAGAGATGTACCAGAGATAAACTGAAGACATGTACCAGAGATGATGGAGGAGGTTACCTCACTGACCAACAACCCTGCGATACTGATCAATTGATCCCAGTACCGCAAAAAGGAGCTGATAAATCAGTTCACATGCACGCAACGCGATGGTGTTATGAGAAGGTTTCTTTTCTCTCATTCAATCGCAATTTTATTGCCACGGCCGGTCGTTCGCCACAATAAAATTTTAATTGGTTCCAATTGATCGGCCGGGCGATATTTTGAATTGTTTCGTACGATTTTTGCCGGGCGAGAGAGCGCCTCACCCTTGCAATATTATAATGATTAGATTACGGGCGGAATTGAACGAATAAATCGGGAAAAATAAATGTCCGTTCAATTAGATGGGAATCATAATTAAAATGTGGCGTGGGAGCGCCTGTATCATCATATTGGCATTTCAATTCAGTTTGTCGTCGGGGTCGGGGTTGGGGTGGGCGACGAGAGGGACGAATTGCGAGGGGTGGCGCGGGGCAGCGGAGTAGGGCAGGGGGCGACGGGCAGGGTCGGGGCGGAGTGGCAATGTATTAGCGAACACATCGATTAGCGTTTCAACTGGAAATGGCCACTAGAGCGCCGTTTGAACTCCGATTAGCGCTTCGTTTCACCGGATGCGCCCCCGTGCTCGCTATCAAATCATTCCGTCATTCCAGTCGCCGACCTGTACTCAGGCTATGCTTTCTGTGCCTGTGCCTGTCCCTGTGCACATTGTGCTTCACTCAATCACTCTGCCTTCGGTTCTGCCTCTGCATCTACCTATACCTCTGTCTCTACATCTGTCTCTGTCCCAGTCCTTGCTTCTGCCACTAATTCTGCTCGAGTCTCTCTCTGCCTCTGCCTGTTCGTCGCCGCGGCTCCGAACCTCACTTTACCGTCGCCGTTGCCGTTGCCTCTTCCTGCCCTAGCTGCTGGTTGTTCCCTCCTAAATACACTCACAATCAGCCACGTTGCCTCTATCGGCTTAACTTGAAGTAATGTCCTCACTCCCTCACCGCCTCTTTGAGCACAACACGTTCCACTCGCCCATGTTAAATTACCCACTACATTTACAACTACATTAATTATTTGCGTTATTGTTCCTCTTTATAGGCGCACCGTTTCGTTCGTCCGTCGCGTTCGGTTCAACCGGGAGTTTCAAGGGGACGTCGCCGATGGTCGACTTGAAATATTCTTTCTGGGAACCGTTGGACTCTTGACCCGTGCATTTGAATAATTCACCATTAATCGTCATCATAATTTCTTTGTTTATGTATCTCTATATCGTTTGATCTCTGTAGTGATTTCAGTCTCCGTTGCTTTATCTTTACATTATTGAATCTGTACTTTGATTTATTTCTATCTTGTTTTATCGATAGACTGATTTTCTTTATATTCTTCTATCTCTATATTTTAACGAAAGGTTACGGACCTCCCCACCCCTTGTATATTTTATGAGAGGGAATCTCCACTGTCGGTCCACAGGTATATAATTCGGAGA
The DNA here is from genome assembly GCA_033557875.1 of Quadriops clusia. Lineage (NCBI taxonomy): Eukaryota > Metazoa > Arthropoda > Insecta > Coleoptera > Hydrophilidae > Quadriops > Quadriops clusia. The sequence goes on along the minus strand of JAWQRP010000025.1, from coordinate 50,911 downwards.
ACGAAGGTAGAAAAATTCGGATTGACTCCCGATTTCCTCTGATCTAGTTAGTTAGTTATAGTTACTTTGCACGGGGTCGTTTAGGTCCTTAGTCTCTCAACACTGCTGCCAATTTGATATATTGTGCTAAGACCCATCTACTACTCAATTCTCTGAGATACTGCTTCCTTTATCATCTCCACAAGATCTCAGAGAACCATGGTTTTAACGTGGGCTGGAGGTATTTGCTCCTTGCCTAGAAGACTAACCCCCAGTATTACAAACGACAGTTATCCTTTAGCTAAGTTAGCGAACCAATCACCTTTCGGTATTTTAAAAATATCTAATAGCTGATTGGTTCGCTAACTTAGCTAAAGGATAACTCTCGATTGTAATACTGGGGGTTAATCTCTTGTTGGCTAAGGCCTGGTACTCACAGAGTATGTGCTGGGTCTGTAGCTTGTTCACATAGTCTACAGATTATGGATGTTTCTCATTATTGTCTTCATGACCTCGATTTATTTTTTGTTGAAATATTGAATGGGTATTAAGGCATTATGGATGATTACTTACCGATTTTGTTTAGGTGGTACCTAACGTGACTGTACCCTGTAAGGTAGTCACATGCGAGTCTGATTGATCTCTACTTTGCTGACACCCAGAAGTTTCCTGCTTTTAACCTGCCTTAGTCCTGGTGCATTTTCCCAGTAGGCTTTTTTAGTCCCCACGGACAGCCTTTTTCCTATGTGACTTGGAGATGCAGTATAAGGATTCTAGCCCCTGATAGATCTCTGTAATCCCTTGTTTGGCCAAAGAATCGACCTTTTCGTTGTCTTCTATACCGACATTACTGTGAGCATATTGCCCTTTGCCAGCCGATTTATAGTTGTTTTGTATTGGCAGATGATCTTAGAGTCCACACTGACTGCATACAGAGCTCTTAAGCTGATCGTACAGTAAGCGGGTGGCGCGCCTCGGCGCGGCGCGCCGCAGTGACCTTCAATCAAAAGTCTACATATAAAAAATTCAAAGTTCTGACCAGTTCCGACAGTGTTCGAACTTAGAATTTTTTATATATAGACTTTTGATTGAAGGTCACTGCGGCGCGCCGTGCCTAGGCGCGCCACCTGTTTAGTGTACGATCAGCTTTAGAGCCACCTGACTGTTTTTGACGATATAGATGTGCGTCACCTTGTAGCGCTTGATGGCTCATACCTCGGCACATCTTTTTATCGCCATGATTTCAGCTTGGGTTATTGTGTTGACCACTCCAAGGGCTACGGACTCCTCGTACCGGGGTCCGCAGATACTCAGGCCAGTCCCCCCCCCCCCTTTGAAAGCATTAGTTAACCAAATGAAGGGATGATCCCTCAGCCGGTTAATAGTTTGGGTGCTATTGATCCGGGCCGCTATGTGCACCTCGTAGCGACTGTCAAAGTCAAATTCAATTTGCATGGAATCTGTTGGTAAAGTGAGTATTTCTGGTTGTATGAGTTCCAGAATCATAAGGTGCTCCGTACTATGCGGGCTACTTACGTTGGCACCCCTCGAAGCACACGTTATGCCTTGTTGTTTAATTTGGTCATGGAGCGGCGGGAGGTCCAGAAGTACCTCTAGAGCCGTGGTTTGAGTGGGTGGCATTGCTCCTGTGATGTTCATGCAGGCTAGTCTTTGATGTAGTTGTAGCTTCTTTTGTGCCTGTGTCTGGTTAGTTTTGGTTCATTACACCATCGACCCGTATGTAATAACGGACCTTACGATCGTGGTGGGCTGAAGTCCCCACGCTTTGCCAAAGAGCTTGTTGCACGTTCAAAGTGCTACTGTCGCTCTGGCAATGAGCTTGTCAATGTGTCAGTTTCAGTCAAGCCTTTTATCCAGGGTAACCCTAGATATTTGAGTTTATCTGAAATTTTCACTCACCTACTGGAGCTTTAATGTTTAACTTTCTATGATTAGTGAAGGTAACCACAAGAGTTTTGTCCGGATTGACATTAAAGTCCTTCTTCAAGCACCACCCCGTGGTTGTATTTAGGGCATCTTCAGCCAACTCGAATACCGTGCTGTCAAATTTACCCCTGATGATAACCTCTATGTTCCTTGCGGATTGTAGCTCCTCTCAGAAAGAGCTCGTCCACGATGATGCACCAGAGGACATCCTTTCATAGTGGTGCTAGTATCATCCAACGGGTAGACGGGAGTTCATTCTGCGCCTTCATCAAGTCGAGCATTTTCTCGTTAGTATAGCTTAGGCTGTTGGGAAGTTATCCTATCAGGATTTCTTGGCGAGGCAGTTCAGTCTCTTTCAGTACCCTGTAGTTAGCATTCTCCCACAGCTTAAACTTTGGCATGGTTGTCTTCAGCCAATTTGCTGAAATCTGGGCTTTAGGTTCGTCTATCGCCTTTTTCAGGATGCCCTCCCTGACGGTGTCCAACTATTCAACCGTCAATAGGATCTCTGGGAAGGAGTGTGGGATGGTACCCACTTTGACTGCTTACGCAGCTTGACTATATGAGGTTGTCTTGCCGCGATGCTAGGCTGTGCAGGTCTTTTTGCTCTCTTGACTTCAGCTCCCTCCGGGGTGCTGTCGGTCCCCTTTTTGGCTTTCTGGTCCCCACACTAGCTTTGTTATTTATGGGTTTGGTTGCATCCCTACTTCCGCCAGCGTTTGCACTTGTAGTAGCCACGGGTCTGAGAGGCTCTATAGCCTTTACCCTGACATCTTCAAAGGACATCCCTTGCTTCAGGAGAAACTTGAGCCTCTTCTTTGCTGGTCCGCTGAGCCGGGTGCAGTATGAGATCTTTAAGCCTTCCAACCCACGTGACAGCTCTTCGTCGCTACTACGGAGGTGATCATTCTCTAGAGTTTTATTCATGACCTCCCGCTATCAATTTTGTTGAGTAGATAATGGTAATTAAGATCCAATTTAAATATAATCACGTGTTCTTCATTATTTTCTTTTTATTAGTCAACGTTTTGCCTTCTTATTGTGGGGTTTCTCAAGGCTGTACAATATAAAGGAGCATTTTTTTCAGGTAGATACACAAAATTAGAACCTAAAAAATGCTCCTTTATATTGTAGCATCTTAAGAAAGCCCCACAACAAGGAGGTGAAACGTCGACTAATAAAAAGGAAATAAAGAAGAATACGTGATTGTATTTAAATAGGACTTTAGTTCCAATTATCTAGTCAACAACATCTTCCTCTAGGGTTGATTTGGGCTTCTCCGGCTTCCTGGGGAGGTTACTTCCAGCCTCTTGCCCTTTCATGGATGTTTTAGAGGAGTCGTCGACTTCTTTACTTGTTGATGGTTGGTCTATAACTGATCCCACAAGCAGCTGGGGAAATGAGGGTCACCTGCAGCAGAGCCACTCCGTACTGCAGGAAGGTTAGTGAAACCGGGGGTCGCCTGGTACCCGGAGTTCGCATAATAACGCTTAAGCTTCCCCTTAGGTATGCATCCCTAGGCTTGTGCTGTTCCACCTTGGATTGGGGTGTTTTATTCTGAAATTATTTTACAGCGGTGTAACTCAATATCGCTATAGATGCTTATGGCGAATCCATTAGAAATTACATCGTTAAAGAGCTACACCGTTGTCAAATAATTTTAGAATAGATCCAATGACCACTACAGGGACAGACTCGATGTAACAGAACGGGACGGTTGTGAGCCCAGACCACACTGGCGTCATTCCCCTTGTGCAAGTCCTTAGCCACGAAATTACAGCAGGGCGGGTGGGAAGGAGAGGTTAGATTAGACGTGTAGGGGAGAGAGGATAGACGGCTGAGGAATGGTTAAGAGGACAGTCGCCCCAGATGTTCGCCTTTTACGAACGGCAGGGGATTCCCTGAACCTATACTGACCCGGGTTCAGACGGGGTCCTCATGATCTAACTTTTAGTGTACAACCGTTTAAACCAGGTTACATAAAAGAGTAACTCCAAATTAAATTGATTAATTCGCGGTTATGTATCAAAATTAGTATAGTCTAACTCTGAGCAAGATTTAACTCTCTTTTATGTAACCGGTTCTTAGTAACCTGAAGGGACCGGTGGTTGTTTACCCGAGTCTAAACTCCTTCTCCCTTTGATTCATACCGCTAAAAATGAACCTACTGGTGCTGAGGGTTATCCAACCCGGGTCTATTATCCTGTACCCCAATTGACTCGATCGTGATCGGATGACTGATGCACATTGCTAGCTAGACGGCACCGCAGCTGCGCGCTGGTAGGGTAGTCCAACAGTATTATTCATCTAGACCATACCACTTTGACTATAGCTTGCATTCATATCCGTTAGACCCATTGCCCTGTACCAAAGTCGTCTATAATTTCACAGGCTGTCGCACCAGAAACTGCTAATCATTGCAAGCGATTGAAAATGCCAATAATTCGGGACCAAAACTGCAACAGGTGATGGGAGCATGATCCGTTTGATGCAATGAAAAACTCGCTATTTGCTAGCAGTGACATACTGTATGGTCTGTGGAATTATAGACGACCTTGCTTGTATCCTGATCACTATGAACAGGTTTGTATTCAGTTCTGTATGGTCGCTACCGCTTTCTACTTTGGCGCCACTTTTCAACCGTTTTCTGTACTGAACTTGTGTAAGGGGTTGTCTTGGCAGTAGGCAAAAAGAGAAGAAGTACTTTACGGGCGACATCTGATCCCTGTATCGTTCCTAAATTAGCTCGTGCTTGTACCGATTTCACGACTTCGTTAGTGGCCAGGCCAGTACGTGACAAAGGGTCGACATTTTAATGGCATGGGGTCTGGAGTACCGACGTCTAAATTATTTCACGCTTTTTCCACAGTTGCCTGTCAAATGTTCTAAATTCCTATCATGTGTACGTCAACAGTAGGTATGTATGCATGTGCGTGGATCTCTTTCGCTGGCGGCAAAATGAAAAACCCACTAAACTACCCAATTTTTGTTTTTGGGAATTAATAACTCCCACGTTCGCTAAAATTAATAATATCGACCAAATTCTCCTTGCATATAGAGTTATCTTCATCCCGTCGCTCGACTTTTCTGTTGTTCTAATATATATATATATATATATATATATATCGAGGTTACGGCTGACATTCATAATGTTTGCCAAGAATGAAACATCGGTTCAGATAATTATCTAATTTATACGATTTTTTCAGCGTTTTAGTTACTGTTAGCGTTTTTCCCTTGTTCGTGGGAGCGAGACTAGCGCCATCCGAAATTTAGATTAATTAATAATATAATTATAACTTTCGCAACTATTAATAGCTTTAGATTCGTAATTGCACACGTTACAGTCATGTCTATTAAGCAGTTGTGCGGTTTGTTTTACAGTGCTCCTAATTTCCGATATTCCTAATTTTTATTTCTCTTAGTTTCTATGCCCCTAGTTTTCGGAGTTCTCCTTCCTCAAAATGAATTTCCACGTTGTCGGAAAACCAAGTCGACCTTTCGCCGTAATTGTACATAATAATGATAATAATACGTTCGCTTGCATAGAGGGAAAGTTTATAGATTCAAAAGAATGGCAGATAAAAGGGCTGCAGCTCAGGAGATTAAAGGGCAATCGATTACATCCCCTAGCATTCAAAATAAAACTGAAACACTGCTCGGATACCGCTACGGCTACATGATATTTCTGCGAGATAATTGTTTTTCAAAGAACGAATCCAGGGCTTATATCCTTCTTCCTTTGAAGCGTAATTAGTTGCTACGCTTTAAAGGATAATTCTCTCCTGCGACGTTAAGCTCAATCTGCCATCTTTACGTTTGGTACTTTTCCACACATTTGCGAATAAATGCGTTCAGTTAATTGATTGTTTGCATCGGGCAGATACGTGAACGCCCATGGCGGGAAATACCATTTAGGGCTCGAACAAACGGGAGCCCTCGAAGACAAAGAAAATATAATTTTCTTTGGACAAAGAAGTCTTTTGTAACATGCATGTTTACATGAACAATTCCTTTGGTTATTTTTAAAGAACACTGATTGAAGTTGCAACAAACAGCCACGTGGCGCGACTGAATGTCTTAGGGCTATATTTCCTCGATGTTTGGTAAACAACTCTTTGGAGACAAAGGGGAGCAGGTGAAAAAGCTTCTCTAATTAATCTGACTTAACAACCTGGGGAATGAATCTGTGTATTTTTGGATAAAAATTCGCAAAAATTAAACAAACATTGGATAAAAGTCTTAAACAATTACATTTAATTAAAAAAAAACTGAATACATTTAAAAAAAACACTCCTGCATAAAATTAAGAAATTGTGTGAATAAAAATATTGTGCAGGTATTTAAATTCAATTCATGTGTTAGTCACGTTTTGGGAAAATTCTCATATCGCCCATATGGGCGAGTACGGAAATAGTCCAGACGTACGTGACAGTACAGAGACCGCGCTCGGAAAAAAGACACCAAAGGCCTATTAGCACTTTGTAGGACTTACTTAAGTTAGACAAAGAGGTGGAATTGTACATTGTTGAACCAAAAGTGGGGCTGTCACATGTGTTGGTCAGGACGCGAAGATTTCGCAAAATTGGGTCATGTGAAACAAATCAACATGATACTTATCGTAGTTGGTCATAGATCTGACAACGGGGGAGTTCTGGTGAGCAGTGGTACGACAAAGAGGCAATCTGAAGGTGTACATTGAGCGTGCACTTCTGGGCGGGACGATAAACCGAAGCAACTGCACCAAGTCAGGGCAATCTATTTTATTTTGGATTTGAGGTTCTTGGTTTAGTCCGTTGAAATAAAATTCTCTCTAAATTTTTCTTTTAAAATTTGTATTTTCCAGAAAACATTACACCTGACGCGTTTCGCGGCGGTCGCCGCTTCTTCAGAGGTGATTAAATAAAACTTTCATCTGTAAAACCAATTATTACATGATTGTCAATTTTCTACTAAACGTGCCATTATATTGTAGGTTATGTTTGTTGTACTTACTCTTTAACTAACAGAATACAATTCAAATACATTCCCAAACTACATCTATACTAAAACTAGGTTAAATGTTTCTTTTACTGACTACATATTTGTTATTTGTTAACGATGATGATTACAGATTTGTTAGAAAATTAATTAGTTATTAATCTAGTCTGGACACTTTCACTGAAAGACCGGGTTTAAGTTTTGTGAAGTTGCAGTTGTCACGTCCTAGTAGTGGTACCATTGGAACTACTAGCAACCGGCGCTAAATTTGAAATTGGAAAATTACGTTATACTACAGTTAAGCACCAACCAGAAATCTGTAATGGTGAAAAGTAAAAATTATTGTTAATGAGTGAGTTGTAAATGTGACTAAGTCCTTCTATGCCTCGGCGGTCATTCACAGCAGTCTCTTCGTGATTTTTAATGTACATCATTTCCCTCCACTCTCTTGGTCTGTTATTTCTTTCCTGACATAAGATCTTCGGGTTTTCTAGGTGAAATTCATGTTTGTTTTCAATCGCGTGTTTCTTGAGAGATGTGTTGCCATAATATACTGAAAGGAGGCTTTTTTTGTGTTCCTTCATCCTGTCTTGGAGTCTGTGTTGTGTTTGTCCTATGTATGAGCCTTCACAGTTGAGGCAATCAACCTTATAAATTGTATGTGTTTTTTGGATTGAAGGTGTAGGAGTTTTTAATTTTGAGAAAAATTTTGCTTTGAACGAATTATTGTTACGATGGCTAAATACAAGATTATGTGGTTTTAGAATTTGGGTGAATTTCTCTGATAAGTTTTGTACGTACGGTATTGACACATATTCTGATCTATTGGACGGCTATTGTTCTGTGGATTGTTATTGTGAAGTGTAAAAATTCTCTATTTAATGATCCTGTTAATAAATTGAGTTGGGTAGTTGTTGTGTTCTAAGGTTAGTGTAATTTTTTTGATGGTATCAGACTGGAATTCTGGTGAAGTTAGCTTGATCGCACGGTCTACTAGGGCTTTTACTGTGTTTTGTTGATGTACTTTAGGTTGTGTTGAGTTAAAATTGAGGTATCTGCCTGTCCATGTGGGTTTAGTGTACCAAATCGTGCTGACAGTTCCATCTTTGTTTCTAATCATTGTGATGTCAAGAAAATTCATTTGATTGTGTTTTTCAATTTCGTAAGTAAACTGTATGTTAGGGTTGTAATCATTAAAAATCTCTAATAGCATTGGAAACTTAGTAGGTAGTGTGGCCGTAATGTAATCGTCCACATAACGTCTGTAAAAGGGAAGTTCAAAAGGTAATCTTTGTATGGCATATTCCTCTAAGTCCTCCATCACTTGGTTGACTAGTACTGAAGAAAGGGGTCCACCCATGGGCAAGCCTTTAATTTGTTTGTAAAAGTTATTATTATACTGACAGTATGAATTATGATTTATGAGATCTACAGCACTTAGAAACTCATCCAAATTTAGTGATGTATGTGGTTCAATATCAATCCAACGTTTAGCGATAACTTTCGGAATTAAGTCCTATGGAATACTAGGATACAACGAAGTTACATCTAATGAAATTAACTGGTGATTAGCGAGGAACAAGTTGTAGTGAATTTTTTGAAATGCCACGAGTCTTGTACAAAATGATCATTTTTTCCTATAATGTTCTTAATGATTTTAGCTATGAATTTTGAAAGTTTGTAAAAAGGTGATTGTATGCTACTGGTGATTGGTCTAAGTGGTACACCTTGTTTGTGTACTTTGGGCAATTCATATATTTTAGGTGATAGGGCATTATATCTTTTTAAGCTGCTGGCAGTGTCTGGGTCAATGGCATTGTTCTTCTTTAGTTTGTCGATTAGGTAGTTGTTTCTTCCTTGTAATTTGTTGGTCGGGTCTGTCTCCAGGATTTGGTACGATGATGTATCGTTGAGTAAGTTTGTGATCTTCGTGTTGTATTCCTGTGCATCCATTATGGCTGTGACATTTGCCTTGTCTGCTCCCAAGATTTTTATTTGAGGGTTGTTTTTGATGAAATTTCTTGTTGTTTTTATGTGTTTGTTGATTGTGCTGTTCTCTGGTTTCTGTTGTGTGATGTGTCGTTTATGTTGTTTAATCGAGGTATGTATATTCCGTCTCACATCTTTTTGGGAATCTTTATTTAGGTAAAATATGGCAGGTTCTATTGCAGCAATGATTTCTTCTGTCGGTAGTTCTTGGGTAGAGTATGTTGTAGCGAAATCAGGTCACAAGACTTAGGATTCGTTGTATGGTTTTCGGTATTTCAGCAGATTAAAGATTTTGCATCCGGTTGGGTTGAGTGGGTGGGATACCATCAGAAGTTGGTTCCTTTCTCTGGTCTTTTAATGTGGAAATTTTTTGGATGTTCTTTCTTTTGGTTTTCTTAAATTCTCGTTCTGCCCTGGTCTCTATTTGCTGAAGGCAATTTTGAAGTAAAATTTGTGAGAGTTTACGGGTTAAGTATTCTTTTTTTTCCTTAATCTGTTTCTGAACTACGAGTAATTGTTTTAAGTAATCTGTTATGAGAATATTTAAAGGACTGTGTATATATTTGCCATGAGTGTTTTGCAGTTTGTGACCAAGTTGGGAGTCGTGACTTGTATGTGACTATTCTTAAGTTGTAGAAATTTTAAGTGTTCTTGGACTTCATTTACAATTTGGATTTGAGGTTCTTGGTTTAGTCCGTTGAAATAAAATTCTCTCTAAGTTTTTCTTTTAAAATTTGAATTTTCCAGAAAACATTACACCTGACGCGTTTCGCGGACTAAACCAAGAACCTCAAATCCAAATTGTAAATGAAGTCCAAGAACACTTTACGGCATTTGATATGATTAATTGGTCTTTGCGCAGCATTCATGGATTTCCCTTAACTCTTAGTTCTAGAGTCCTCATAGGCAAACTTCAATTTGTAGTAATTATGTATAGATTCTGATAGATAGATAGTCAAATTGTATAAAATTTTATAAGGCAAGTTTTTATAATCATCTTTAATATTTTACTTCTTCCTTGCATTGTAGTAGCCCTAGTTTTGGTTCTTCATCAGACAATTTTATTGGACAAAGTATGTATATGTTAATATAAATATTTTTTATTTCATCATGAATCATTCAGTATTAGTAGGAAAAGGGCACAGAATTGAAAAGTAAAAAACTTATTATTATGCCGACAGATATAAATAGAAATTTTTGAAAATCCATTTATATTTCAAGCATCCAAGGCTTCTGAGTATTTACAGTTAGAGTTAATTGAATTACAAGCTAATAACTAATTTTGACGAATGCAACCTAATTTTATTTTACTCCTGCTTGTTCTAAAATCAATTTCAAAAAGTAAAAATTTGCAAAATCTATGATATGTATATTTGGAAACACAAATATGGGTAAACATGTTAACAGATGAAACATATAAAATCAAAATATGTATTACGAATTACAGATGAAAATTTACACAATACACATATGTTAAGAATTGGATTGATGTAGATATTGTTAGCTCGGCAAAAAATATTCAGGGGCAAAATAAAAAAAAACGCAAAAATTAAAATAATAAATAATTAAATATAAAAGGTCGAAGAAAAAATAAATTTAAACATAATAGAAACTAATGCATATCCTCTGTACTCTTCGTAGACAAAGTTCCTCTTGAGTTTTCACGTATTCCCGATAGCTCTGTCATATCTGACAAATGCACTAACAATGTTTTATAATAAGTTTTTTTTAATCATTCTTGTCTTTCCCTTGCATTGAAGTGGATTTTATGGGCGCTACCTTTAAAATTCATAGGTCTTTTACAGCCATCATATATTTTTTGTAGCATTTTTAGATTGTTCCTATTTCTCATGGGTCCCTCAGGATATACCTATTTAGGTACTTTGTAAACGCCAGGGGTTCATTCTTGATTATAAACTCTTAGTTCTAGAGTAGTCTTCATGTATAGATTCTGCTTGATTCCTGATCCCTGATAGATAGTTGGACTATTATTATCAAATTCTATAAGGCAAGTTCTTAATAGTCCTTTAATATTTTACTTCTTCCTTGCATTGTAGTAGCCCTCTAGTTTTGGTGGTTCTTCATTAAATTTTTAAAAAGAACTTTTAAGTCTTCTTTGAAACTTCGAAGTTTCCTTAGCTTCTACGCATTGGTTCTTCGAATATCCCACAGGACTGATGAGGAAAGCATCCCAGTCTTAAGAACTGTTTAGCAGTCTTTATGGCCATCTGTGTGTTTAATATTACCCGGCTAAGATCATCTGTGTTATTCCCCGGATTCCCTGAGCAAGCGAGCTTCCTCCGGATCGCCCCTCGCCCTCTACCTCGCCGGAGGACTTCGTGCAATCACCGCATCGCTCTTCCTTCGACTCGGGCAGCATTGTTTGGTGTGTGAGAATAATTTTGTAGTAACGTGTCGCTACCGTGAGCACATATCGCAATACGGCGAAGCTTCTGTTTGTGGTATCCCACGCACCCATTGTTGTTGCAGAGATGGGGCCTCTGCCTTCGCTTTGCCTTTGCCTCTGCCTTCGCGTCTGCCTCTACCTCTGGTGGTCGCTGGATGGTCGACTCTTTGTGCTGGCCGAAGAGATGGTCACGGAGAGCGTGAGTCGAAACGTCGATGGGCGATGCAAATTTGTTCCCCAGCTGGAAGAAAAATAAACGAAAATTCAATATGGGCACTGGGCGCAATAAACTCATGCAAAGAAATGTAGGTTCAACAATACACTCAATTCACTTTTCCGATGAAATAAATAAACACCGCAAGAAATTTAAGTAAAAGTGCTTGTTTGCTCCATACTATAGAAATGTACCTCACTTCTTCTTGAAAAAATATAATGAAATTTTGGGGTAAATTCCAGAAAATAGTGTACACACTTATATACATCTAGTAGTAGGTATCGAATATTGGTATTAATGGATATAAGGTCTTTAAAAAATTATATGTTTATATTTTCCTCAATGTTTCGTTATACATTATAATAATTTCTTCAGGAGTAATAAATATAAACCCAAATAATAAACATAAAGATTATAAAATTTGAAATTTTCTAATGTTGACAAATTATTTTATAAAATTTCTTCTTATTTTTAATTGACAAAACAATAAAAAATACTGATTAGTAGAAATAAAATATCTTGGTACTTTCTTGACAATTTTTAGTTGTTCACAAGGCTTGTGTACAATTAAAAATTGTCAAAAAAGTACCAAGAATTTTTATTTCTACAAATTGATCATATATCATCTTGATCTGGAGAATTATACATTTCAATAAAAAATAAGTTTCACTCAAAAAAATAATAAAAATAAGAATATGAAGGTTATTTAGTACTTTTAATAATTTGGTTATAAATTCTATTAATGTTATTTGTATCTTGTTTAAAATTAATTGATAATTTTTCATGTTTAATATTTAAAGATTCTAAAATTCTTCATTTGTTCCAAATATTTTCTTTTTCTAAAATTTTAACATTATCAAAATCAAAAGTATGTGTATTTTCTTTACAATGTTTTGTTAGAGCAGTACAATTTTCTGTTATTCTTTATTGCAAGAATTTTTATGTTGAAAAATTCTATTATGTAGATATTGTTTTGTTTTACCAATATAACATGCATTACAATTTAAACAGTTAAGTTTGTAAACAAGCTTGGTTGTTTAAATTTATCATCTTTATCTTTTATTCTAGAGAAATTTTTTTTGTTGTGTTTCGATTTTTAGTAATAATTTTAATATTAAATTTTAGTTCTCATGATAGTTATTAAATTTTAGAAAAATATGTTCAATTTGATTTTCTAAAGAAGAAATAATAATATCATCTACATATCTTTTATATAGACTGATATTATTAATATTCTTTAGGAGTTCAATTTCTAAATCTTCCATTACTAAATTTGCAATACATGCTGATAATGGGGATCCCATAGGAAGACCTAATTTTTGTTTGTAAAAATAATTATTAAATTGCAAATATGTTGAATTTAAACATATCGTTAAACCTTCTAAATATTCATTTAAATTTGTATCATCCCAATATTTATTTATGCTTTTAATAATTAAATGGAATGTTTGTATATAAAGCTACGATATCTGATGAAAATAAGCAATGTGATTCCGGTATTGACATTTTGCCAATAAATTCTTTAAAAGACCAAGAATCTTTGGTATAATATTCTGTTTTTCCAAGTATTTTATTAATGGGTTCAGCTATAAATTTTGCTAAATTATATGTTGGTGAATTTAAGAAACTAACAATAGGTCTTAGTGGTTTGTTTTCTTTGTGAAATATAATTAATCCATACATTTTTGGTGATGTTGCATTTGTAGTTTTAAGTTTTTTTGCTGTTATGTTATTTATGATATTTGTATATTCTAAACTATTTATGAAATCATTATTTTTCCTTTGCATTACTGCAGTTTTATCATTATTTACTTTTTCATATGTTGTTTCATCATTTAATAAATTCATCATTTTATTAATATAATTAGTTTCATTTATTAATACTGTTTTATTGCATTTGTCAGTATTAATTATGTATATAAATTTGGGTTATTTTTTAGAAAAATTTTTGTTTGTTTAATATTATTTTCTAAATTATTATTAAAATATTTTATATTATTAGGTATGTTTTCATTTTTATTATAATTTTTATTATGATTAATATTAATTTTTTTAATTTAATTTAATTTGCGTCTACTAATTCTAATCTAATTTCATCTTTAGTTTCGAGAATTTATAAATATTGTTTTCTACATTAGCTATAATTTCAAAAATTGGTAATCTTTCCCTTTTAAAATATGGTAGATTTAAATTTGAACCCATCAATAAAATACTTGGAAAAACAGAATATTATACCAAAGATTCTTGGTCTTTTAAAGAATTTATTGACAAAATATCAATACCGGAATCACATTGCTTATTTTCATTAGATATCGTATCTTTATATACAAACATTCCATTTAATTATTAAAAGCATATATAAACATTGGGATGATTTAAAAAAAACATACAAATTTAAATTTAAATGAATATTTAGAAGATTTAACAATATGTTTAAATTCAACATATTGCCAATTTAATAATTATTTTTACAAACAAAAATTTGGTCTTCCTATGGAATCCCCATTATCAGTATGTACTGCAAATTTAGTAATGGAAGATTTAGAAATTGAACTTTTAAAGAATATTAATAATATCAGTCTATATAAAAGATATGTATATGATATTATTATTTCTTCTTTAGAAAATCAAATTTTTCTAAAATTTAATAACTATCATGAGAAACAAAAATTTATTTTAGAAACATCAAAAGATAATAAAATATTTTTTTTAGATATGACTTTAATTAAAAAAAATACTAAAATTCAAACTTCTTGGTTTACAAAAAAATATTTAGTCGGAAAGATATATTAATTTTTTATCAAATTGTGATTTTAATTATAAAAAAAAGTATAATTATATGTTTGGTTGATAGAGCATACAAATTAAGCAATATTGAATTTCAAAATACTGCAATTAAAAAAGTTAAAAATGCTTTAATAAAAAATGATTACCCAGAAAATTTAATTCATAAAATTATATCTAATAGAATAACACAATTAAAAATAACCAAAAGTCAAACATAAAAAACAATAACAATAACCAAAGTTATATTATTTTACCATATATAAAAAATCTTACAGAAAAATTAGAAATATATTTAAAAAAATTAATATTAAAATTATTACTAAAAATTAAAACACAACAAAAAATTTTTCTCCAGAATAAAAGATAAAGATGATAAATTTAAACAATCAAACTTTGTTTATAAAATTAATTGTAATGCATGTTATATTGGTGAAACAAAACAGTAGAATAGAATTTCTCAACATAAAACTTCTTGCAATAAAAAATTAACAGAAAATTGTACTGCTCTAACAAAACATTGTAAAGAAAATACACATACTTTTGATTTTGATAATGTTAAAACTTCAGAAAAAGAATTAAATATTTGATACAAAAGAAGAATTTTAGAATCTTTAATTATTAAACATGAAAAATTTTCAATTAATTTTAAACAAGATACAAATGACATTAATAGAATTTATAACAAAATTATTAAAAGTACAAAATAACCTTCATATTCTTATTTTTATTATTTTTTTAAGTGAAACTTATTTTTTATTTTAAACTTTATTTTTTATTGTTTTGTCAATTAAAATAAGAAGAAATTTTATAAAATAATTCGTCAACATTAGAAATTTCAAATTTTATCATCTTTATATTTATTACTCCTGAAGAAGTTATTATAATGTATAACGAAACGTTGAGGAAAATATAAACATATAATTTTTTAGATCTTATACCCATTAATACAAATATTTAATAATTAAAATGAAAAGGCCAAAAAACAATAAAGTTTAATATAGTAGGTATGTTTATATTTTTAGTAAGTTGTATGTGAAATAGTGTATCCACTTTGGCAAAATTACAAAACACATTGATGTTCTTTAAAATGCGATTTTTTCATAGTGGCGCAACCATCAACACACACTCACCATAGAAATCACACTCCTTAAAATGGGAAAATTAGCGACGGACGGGCGGACGTACGTACGTACGTACGTTACAACGGTAATTATGTTTGTTGATGATTGAAGGTTGTGGTCAAGATTAATAATTCATCGGTAATAATAATACTGTCTCCATAAAACTTTTGTATTTTCCTAGGCGATCGGGTTTGTCGAGTCGAGTTACTCATAGATTAAAACAATTATGCTTCATTTATTGTGTGCGAATTGATTCTACCAATACTTGTACTTATTTTATTTTTATACTTTCGTTTTCTTCTCGTAAATAAGAAAAGTTTACTATTAAGCAAAATTCAGTGTGATCGATAAGAGAGTAAAATAGGGTTGTTGATTAAACAAAATTAATTTCCGTATAAGCATGGTGTTTCTCCTGCGACTGTGCATACGCATAAACGTATTTATGTACGAAATTAAGTAATCATAGTAAGCCGAACCTTAATTGCCGCATTTACGACTGCACTATAATTTATATTCTAAAAGCAGCGTCTACCTATCTATCAGTAAATCGTTTCTAATCTGAAAAATAGCAGCAATAAAAACAATAATAAAAGAGCTCCATCTCGTGCTATGACGATAACCTCTGGGACGAGGCGATTAACTTGGGTGTTTATTATTTAGCGAAATGTTTAAGTACATTCATTATTATTCGTATTATTCATAGCAACTTAATTTATTTAGGTTTGATTGTAAGGTCGTCAGACCTCGCATTGAAGCCATCAATATAATGTCCGATCGACGTTGGCAGCACCTTCAAGATTTTTTTCTCGTTTCCATCAAAGTGCAATTTTTCCTGCACGTGCTTGCAGTCGGTTGATTGCAGGCGAGAACTGCCGCAACAATCCAATACAATTGTGCTTTCCGTGTAAACGATTCCTTTGTTAAACTTGCACAATTCATTGTTAACGCCGCAATTTGCGGTTACATAAAAATCACATAATTGCAGTTCTTTGATATTGAAAGCCACTTTGGAATAGTTCAGTAATTATTAATTGAAAAATTAATTCGCGCACTTTGAACAATGCGCCCGTAATTACATTGATTAACTCGATTGTAGATCTATATATAAACGTAATCGAGTTCGTGCCGCATTTTTTAGCGGATCGCCGGCATTGCTAGCTCCGCTTTATTTTATTTTGATTCCTCGCTTCTTAGAGGTTCTTTTCGAGCACTTCCCGCGAATGATTTTGCCTTAATAGTTACGCAATTCGCGTAGGATTTTTTTAAGCTGTTGCGCAATCCCGGTGCTTAAAATAGCCGATTGTGAGCCAAGTCAATGACGAATGGAATGGTCGGGAATCCCTGGCGATAACGATGCATAAGTAATACTTGGAAAACTTCTGCAAGGAAAAACATCGCCAGATCATAGCACCGTATAGTATACGGTAGGTATTTTTCGTTTTCGTCGAAGGCTAAAAAATTCCCATATGTACTACGGCAACGTTCTGAAAGTTGGGCATAGTAATGCATTGAATGCGGCGAATGCCGCATTATGAACGAATAATAAAATAAACATATAATAGTATAAATAATCGGCCGAACTATGAAGAGTTGGCAGGTCTAGCTGGTGCTTCGTTCTCAAACACAATTCCCACCATCCATAGCGGAGGATCCCATCGTAGTGTTACCTGTTGTGGATGAGACAGTGTAACAAAGAATACGGCGAGCAAACCGTAACTCATTGCAAAAAAATTGAGACCGCAAACTTTGCCCGCTAATTAGGAGCGTTATGAAGAGGATGCAAACGTTCCAAACGTTCCGAATTAATTCTGGATAATTTCACATCATTACGAATTTCGTGTGTACCGTATTTTACATTCTGCAACACATTCCGGGGTTATTTGGTATGTAGATTCGCCTGCATGCATTCCTTGCTTCGATGCCTGTCTATTTGGGCGAATCTTTAAACCTTAATTCTCCATCTTAAATGTTTTGTATATTATAATAATTTCGCCTGGTGCGTCGAACAGTCCAGCCGTAAAACTTTTGTGGGGCATATTTCATTTCGCTGATATCTTTTAATGGCGTACACAAAATATTAAATATTACTTTAATTACAGCTAAAAGCTCGGCTAACACCATTTTTATAGTCCTTCATGCCGTTTTCAGATACAGCTCTGTGATAGATCTAGGATAAAGCTGCCACGGAAGGTTTTCCTTCACGCTTTGTTCCACACACAAGGCGCCACAAATTTCGCGTCGGTGCGATTGCTTCAGATACTGTAACAATAAAAACTATTTTTTGATTTATTTCCCGTGGCCGAAGTTTAGAACTTTCCAGGTGTAAGTAGCGAGATAAGCGCGGTCGCCAAATGGCCTCACAATTAGTTTTTTCGTTACAGTTCGTCTTAATCAAGGGGCCAGTCAATACGTAGCAATAACACGATACGCCCGGGCCGCCGGCCAATTAATTAAATTTTTATCCGCCACATCTAAATTCGAAAATTAAGGAGTCGGAATAATGTCATTACTGGAAAAAATGAGCGTGTGTGCCTTCGGTCGCGATACGCTCTTGGCAATTGCGAGGTGAAGCGAATGTTACATTTTTCTTTAATTAATTAACGAGGACCAAATATAGCGAGCGCCTTATCTCTCATGTGACATCTAATACGAAAAACGGTCCTGAGAACCGGACTTTGAAACGTGTAATTTTTCTACGCAACTGACGGTTATCGATTATATTTCGCGTTTGCTTCGGTTGTCCCGCAAAAAACCGCTGAAAAAATCCTTTTTTGGCTCGCAATAATCTTAATCGAGTCCTTGGTACACTGTAAGAAACGTACGTATTTACAGTTTATATATACAACTAGTTAATGCCCGTGAAAAATCACGGGCAGCCATGTACACATATATTTATTACCATGTACACGTATACTTATTTCCATATGCACATGTACATCTGACCATGTACACGTGTACATATTACCATATACACATACATTTTATCCTACATATATATTGTGACTGGTCGGGGGGGGTTTAGCTCGAAAAGCTAAATTCCTAAAAAGGAAAAAGGCGGGAATTTTAAATCCACCCTAAACTCTATTTGGCCAAAATTTACCTGTGATCGTCTAGTATTTGGTAGGAACCCTTTTTCGTTGTTTTCGCAGTATCCCAGAATTCGTAGGCAAAGTCACGTCAAAGAAAAATAGGCCATTAAGGCGAGAACTGTTATTGAGAGTATGCGAAATGAAGATTTGAATGAAGAATGAATTCAATGGAAATGTCAAGTTGTTCGTGTGTTTGTGTGTGTGTAATGGTTGTGATTTTAACTGTTTGCATTTAACTTAGTTATTTGAATTACTTAATGATTTTAATACCTGGAAAGTTCTGTTACTAAGAAAGTCCTCTTTCACTCTTTAACTTTGAAATTAATATGACAAATGAAACATGGCAAACCGCGACTGTTGCGACTCAGCATAACACAAGTTGCGTTGGCGCATGGTCCCTCAGTGGTCTAAAAAATCTGCAAGTCTGAACTTTAAAAGCTCAAGATTAGCGTTGGTCTCAGGCTGGGCCCTCAGCAACCGTTACCTCATCAATGGGAAGCCAATGCGGTTCAATGCAAAATGCAATTAAACTAAGTGGCAACATTTAATTGGGTCGGTACGAACGCGAGCTTCGTGCAACGAGATCCGCGACACCCCGAGATTAAGCGTTTAGGTAAACAAAAAGTGGTTAACGGGAATACAGGACAGTCCCACCCAGGATGTTATTACATTACCAGAAAGTATGGTCCATTTTCTCTCTGAGAGAGCTCCACAGCCAGGGACGGCCCAGTAACGCCCCCTGAATGGGCACGAAATCGGTAAGAACGGGAGAACAAAGACAATTGTCTGCCACCCCATGAGTCAACCAACTTAGCTAAGAGCTTCTGGATGTGTGGTGCCAATCAGAAGTCCGCACCCATAATAAAAGGTAAAATGGCAACACTTAATCCCGACATGAAGCAGACCCCGCGACAACGAAAACCCACGGTCGCGCCTCCCCAAGAATAAACGAAATTTGCTGAAAAGGAAACAATCGAATTGAAATACACAAATAAAATACTGTGAGAACTTCCATCATAACAAAACATTTGACTGTGCATTGATTTACCCTGAATTTGATGGTATTGAATGACCTTGGTGAGTAAGAAGTAACTATTATTCATTATTTGTGGCACTGCAGTTGACCTGGTAATTATCGTGAAATGAGATACCCTTTTGACTGTTCTGAAATTGTGTCTACCTGGGTTTTATTACGGCAATTACCCTACCCTTTTCTATCGTACACTTAATTTCTCTATCTTCGTTGTGATGTAATTAATGGTTAACTTGGATTGATTGTAGCAAAACCTTATTTGTAATCGTTTATTGAATTAGTTGGGCCCAAACTTCGTTATTTCAAAATGTTATTGATTCAATTGACTGATTATGTTTCTGGGTCGACCCGAATTGATTTTGGTGTGTGTGTGTAGGTGTGTATGAGAGAGACCAACGGAACTATTCCTCCCCCTCTATTGTCACCTCGGCTTTCATCGAAACAAACCAACCAAACAATGCGCCCCCGTGAAGAACAAACTCGCGACCACCATTCCCTAGCTACTGAACTGAACGAAACTAATTAAAGAAGAAAACAAAGATTCTTATCCTGTGTTGTTCCTCCTGTGGACGACAGCCAACGAATCCGGAAGCTCCTGCAGAATGATGTTGAAGATATTTCCAAAGACACTGCACAATTTATCCCAATTGCTTGGCGAAGACGGCCAACGAATCACAAAATCCCAGAAGAATGGTGTTGAAGATATCCCAAATGACACTGAACAATTGATCGCAATCCTTGGCGACGACGGCCAATGAATCACAAAATCCCAGAAGAATGGTGTTGAAGATATTCCCCAAATGACACTGCACAATTTCTCACAATGGACTCACAAAACCCTTCACTGGAAACCACGCCAAACTCGGGTACGCCAGCCAAGGCTACTCCTTAGCGGCTACCGAAGCTTTCTCTCTTTCTCTTTGTGAACGACCGACCGTTTTCTCCACGCGACTTGACTTCTGCGGCCGCGCGCTGCGAAGATCCGACGAGAAGAAGTTTCGCGGCCGCGCGCTCTGGACGTGTGCCGGGCCCATGCGCCCTCGAGGTCCGCCTCGATCCAACTACTCTCGAAGAATCCCTCAATCGAACTCCTTTTTTTCTACCTGCTTAAGCCCAAGCCCACGCGACTTGACGGCACTTCAACTGCCTTGCAGACACTAGCACTTCAGGCACTAGGACTTCCGACTGTTGTCTCTCTCGCTCCTTGCGAGACGCTCAACCGCTGAACTCCTCTCTATCTCTCTCTCTTCTTGGAATTGGAATCTCGCGTCTTATTTGGACATCTGGGCTCGGGCTATTGAATTGGGAAATATTTTCCAGATTTTTTCGACGACATATGGCGCTGCGACTTACTGCTACTATGAAGACAGACATCTGCTGTTTCTTTCTTATTAAATCTCAACCCCAATATTTAATCTGATAAGCGTCGTAGTTCTATTATTTAAGCAGGCCTTCTTAAGACCTTCACAGTATATAAGGGAATTATGGTAGATTAATAATTATTAATTATCTTACCTATTTCCTGGTCGTGCTGTATCACCAACTTCTCAAACTTATCATGATGCATCATATCAATTTTATTCATGAGCCTCCTAAGTTCCATAAACTCGCGATCTGTATTGGTTTGGGTTCGAACCATTTCCTCGTGGAAAGATTGCTCCTTTTCCTTTATCGTCATTTTCAGCTTTCCTACCTAATGAAAAATATGTTGAAAAGGTTTCAGTTCAAAGAATATATATTGACAAAATAAAATAAAAAGCAGTTTTTCGAATAGAAAGCGATTTTTCGAATAGAAAGCGATTTTTCGAATAGAAACCAGTTTTTTCTCTCACCTCTTTCATACTTTCGTGCAACTTTCGTTCCCAATTCTTCCTCTCTTCCTTGAGTTCGTCTTCCTTTTGCCTTCGCACAGATGTTATAGCAAAAGATTTTTCTTCATCGTGCAACTGCTCAAGCTCAGACTTAAGCCTGCCGCATTCGTGCAGAAGCCTTTCTTCCCAATACATCGCGATTTCAGTCTTTTTTTCCTCCAACCTGGACTGTAAGGTCCTCTCTTTTTCCATAATTTCTCTATGATGGATCCTTTGCAAATGTTGCAGGTTCTCCTGTTCCATATCAATGAGAGTCCTCAGTCTCTTCGCCTCTTCTTTGAGCGTTTTTTCCGCTAGCTGCATCTGGAGCTTTTGGTCCAACATTGTCTTGAGGGATTCCTCTTGTTGCTGGGTTAAGTTCTTCAGTTCGTTTACTTGGGTCTCGCAGACTTTCAAATGGTCGACCTGAGAAGGAAATTTGGCGACAATAAGATTACATGTCGTTCAAATTCAAATAATCAGCAAACTGTCATTAATCGGCTATACAGGCAAGGTTATTATGCGCTGTTTTAAAATTTAATTAAAATGTTCTATTTACCTCATTTAACATTTCTTGAGCAGTTTTCATCTTCAGCTGGGCGTCCTTGCACGCATCCTGTAGCCTCTCCTCCAAATTTCTATCCTTCTCTTCCAGTCGCTTTTTGCATCTTTTCTCTACTTCTCTCAGTTTCCACTCGAAGTCGTCCAAAAGCTGTTGTTCTTTGAGGATGTTAACAGTTCGCAGTTTTTCGAATTCTTGTTCCCATTTTTGGTCGACGAGCGCTTTCTCTTGCGTTGCTTTATCTAGCGCGTCTTCTACGTTTTTCTTCTCTTGCTCTCTATCTTCTATTGCTTTACAATGGGCTGACTCCAAAGTGGTCTTCTCGCCTTTTAGGTGGTCTATCTGGGTGTCTAAGGTCCTTATTTTCGACTTCAGGTCGTCTATGACGGTTTCTAGTTCGAAGATTTTCGATTTAGCTGCCCGTTCGCATATGTTGTAATTTTCTGGACGGATTAAACAAAAAAATTAATACATAGTGGATAATAAAATAGCGAATAATAACAGTCAATAATAAAGCAATCAATAATAAACTATAAAAGTAGTGTTTAAGTTTCACCAGAATAATGCCTACCAGTTTTTTTGTTTATTTCCTCAGAGAGATCGTAGTTTTTCTGCTTGAAGTCAGAGAGTTCATCGTCGAGGCTTTTCAGCTTTTGCCTCAAGCATTCTGCTTCCTTCTGGGCTGCTTGAAGTTCTGCTTGCAGTCCTAGAAGTGACACGCAACAACCCATTATTCATCTATTTACTATATTTATCTATTTACTATATTTATCTATTTACTATATTCGTCTATTTAATATATTCATCTATTTACTACAATCATCTACTATAGATTATTATTATTAAAGTGATAATTCAGAATAAATGGCAAGAGTGAACTAGGCAAATGCGAACTGTGCAAATTTGCCAGTTTGCCCAGAGCGATATAATTTGCAATAATAATAATTTAAAGGCGACTAAATTAGTACATCCGTGTTTAAGCCGCTTTGTTTGCCGAATGTTTGACAATGTTGGTGATAAAGGGCTTTTATCTGAATTGTTTCGACAAATGGTCGACAAGTGCAAATCAATAAATAGTAAGTTAAAGGAGAGATAAAAACATGTAGTGAGGTTTTTGCGGTTATTTGAATTATTAGGAAGACATTGATATAATTGTTATTATTATTATATCACTACTATTATTATTATTATATTAATACTATTATTATTATATTAGTACTATTATTATATTAGTATTATTATTATTATTACTATTATAATATGAGTAGTAAATTTGAATTGTATTTTTGTTGTATACTAAAGAAAATGTATCAACTAGTTTCAAACGAAAATTAAATTAAAATGTAAAAATTAATATGAAATCTTTGTATATATATGCTGTATATAAAGATCTTCATTTAATGACTTAATTAAATATTATATTTAAATGGTAACCATTACTAGTTTGTAAATCAGTTGTAACTACAGGCATACCTCGATTAGCGCGGGTAAAATGTCCCGTTAAAAAAGGCCCCCTCTATTAATTGTTCAAAACATACATTTTATTATTTTTCTTTCGTAGTTTTTCGAATTTTTGAGTAATTTATTAGTATCTTTTCTTTGAGTAATTTATTAGTGTCTTTTTTGGTACAATAATAAATTTTTAACGTACGCCTTTATGAAAAACGCATAGTGTGCTAATATTAATAGCAAATGACGACTGTCAACTAGTTAATAGTGCAACAGATGGCGTTATCAATGAAACATTTCAAACAAAAAGGCGCGGATTTTCGAAATTTAAATTTCATAACGGGAAAAAAGGATGAATTGAAAAGATCTAATTATAATGGAAAGAACCATTTCGATGAACGAATTCTACAATGAATGGTTAAATCATACATATAGACAAATATACATGCGTAAATCAAAATAACTATAGTTATAACTATAGTAAGTATACTTACTATCCATGCCAGCAGATTTGGCGAAGACATCTCTCTGCAGTTCCTCCAGTTGGAATCGAAGCTTGCTGACTTCGGCGTCTCTTTGGGACAATTGCTTGGACAGGTCATTTAGCTGGCTTTGGAATTTGGCCTCTTGGTTTATTAAATTCTTCCTGCAAATAAAACACTCTGAAGAAGAGTCTCAATTGCACAAATGTTTGCAAATCGTTATTATTGACGAATAATATTATAACAATCATTATTAACGAGTATTATAACTTATTAACGAATATTGCACTCGAGGAAGGTTGTTAATCACGACCATTGTAAACGAACTGCTGGCTTAAGGGGCTATTTTTGTTTGCGAACAATAGACAAATCGTAAATCTAGAAAAGTGTGGGAGTTGCCTGACGTTTCGTGTTTATTTCTGAGAGAACGTTTGCGCAAAATTCGTAGAGAATTCGTTTCGAATTGCGGATATTCAAATTTCGGAATTGCTGTATGTGGAATTGCATCTATATATATGGGCCTATATATATAAAATTAAGTATATAAGTTTTATCCATGATATAAGTCCAAAGAGTAATAGCTGTATAATACATGTACTAGTCAAAATAATAACTCTTTATGGTTATTACATAATCATAATATGATTATGATCATAGTATGATTATAATATAAAACTTAATATATTATAATATATGTTACATAATGGCATAATTCGGGCTTGTGATGGTGGTTGGTTTAAGTGGGCACTAGAGCGAATAAGTTTGTTACATTTTCAATTTATAATTAGCACGACTAACGTAAAGAACGGCCTTGGGTCAAAAAATGTCGAGTGTTGATGCGTTAAAGTTAAATTTGAAACTGCATAGGAGAGTCTGTGGCAGTAAATGATGTTTTCTTAAGCTGCAATTCGCAATTTGTGGTTTAATAAGTTTATCGATGATTGAAGGAAAATAACAGGATGCGACGTCAATAAACTCTA
Source organism: Quadriops clusia (assembly GCA_033557875.1). Taxonomy (NCBI): domain Eukaryota; kingdom Metazoa; phylum Arthropoda; class Insecta; order Coleoptera; family Hydrophilidae; genus Quadriops; species Quadriops clusia. The sequence continues at coordinate 26,042 of JAWQRP010000025.1, read as the reverse complement.
ATATTAGCTCTTTAAGCGTTAAAAAGCTGAAAACACCACTCAGACGTACTTTTTTATGTCCTCTTGATCGGTTTCTGGTTTTAACAAATCTGCTACGATTAGAGGGTTTGGAGGGGCTAAAGACGGATTTACTGCTATTATTTTTTCTCGATCCTTACTTTCAGTTTTTGATTTTGGCGCCTCTAACAAAGGCGCGGAATTATTCCGGAAGTAGCTCTTGAGCTCTAGTTTTGGGCTCTCTGGGGGAGTTCCAAAACTGTCTCTTCTTAGAGGAGAAACTGGAATTTTTGGGGTGACAGCGAGAGTGCCATGACCGCAAGGTTTCACCATTCTTGTGGGTTTCTGCTGATCCCTCTTCAAGGCGTTCGCGTATGAAATGGGGGCAACAGGACTCACTGGTTTTGATGTGTTAACACTCATGGTTTCTTTTACTTTAACTTCTTTTTCTTTAAGTTCTTTTCCTTTAAGTTTTTTTTCGTTAAGTTCTTTTACTTTAAGTTCCTTTTCTTTAAGTTCCTTTTCTTTAAGTTCCTTTTCTTTAAGTTCTTTTTCTTTATCTTCCTTTTCTTTTACTTCTTTTTCTTTATCTTCCTTTTCTTCAACTTTCTTTTCTATAACTGCCCTTTCTTTAACTTCCATATCTTTAGCCAAGTTACCCATTGAACTCAAATTATCTGGTTTCGTTTTGGTCGTTTCGATTGTTAAAAGCACTTCATCGTTACATGACGGTCGTCGAATTTCTACATTCTCTGGTAACCTGGATAGATCACTCGTGCACAAAATTTGTTGTCCACCTTTCGGCGCACTCTCGCAGTTTTGTGAGACCGACAAATTATTTTTACTCATCTCTTCGTGACTAATAACAGGTGAACAACTGTTCGCCTTAACGAATCTGTTCTCATTATGCTTCTTATCCAATGAATCCTTCTTTTCTTGTAAATCCTTCTTATCTTGTAAATCCTTCTTATCTTGTAAATCCTTCTTGTCTTGTAAATCTTTCTTATCCTGTAAATCCTTCGTCGACCCGGAATCCGGAGTCACAGATTTCTTTGATCTTCTGAAGAAACTGAACATTTGAACCACTGTATTTGTTGCTCCGAAAAGAAACTATATAGAGTCCATAAATCCGTTTACTGCTCGTTTAATTAAAACTGAATTTAAACCACATTTAAACCAAACAAAACATTTAAAAATTGAAGTAAATCAAGTTAAGGATCATGTTTATTCGACCCATCAATTCGCCACCAGCAGAATGACCTGTTTATAAGCGGCTAGACGCAGAGAGAGAAACTTTTCGGGCCGATTGTCTAAACTGAACTGAAGATCTCGAATTTGTACTCACTTCAGTTTATATTTAGATGTCCTAATACAACCACCGAGCGTTTCAAAATTTTATTCTTGATGTTATATGCGCTCTTGCGCTTCGATTCGACGTGCTAACAACTTTAGTGGATTTTGTAATAGCGCTGATTCGTGGCAATAGCACATGTGTGTGTATGTATATGTATATCTGTATGTATCCGTGTCTGTATATGTATGTGTATATGTATGTGTATATGTATGTGTATATGTTTGTGTATATGTATGTGTATATGTACCACCATGGTAGAAATAAATAAAGTCATATATGAGTTAGTTTGTTACCATTGTTTGTGGAAGAACAAGAAGGGGGACATTTGCCAAACATGTTGGAAATCTGCCATGACTATTGTTATTAAGGCCAAAGGACTTTTGAATCATGAAGGAGAACGACTTTTGTGTATGGAGACAATTGTATAGCATTAATGGTATATCTAATGTTCTTAAAAGTTTTTTTCATGCTAAATTTATACCAAATAGAATGCAGAGAAGAGAATTTTTAATAAAGAGAAAAAGAAGAGCAAATGACTTAGGCTGTTTAAATTTGTTATACATACTCGTAGCAGAAATGCGAGATAAATTCAAGTAACTCGAATGACGTGCGATGAGTATTAAAATAGTCACCACTTTACGCGCATTTTAATTTGCTTTCTTTGTGTTCTTCTCGCGATTCGAATTCTCGGCGATTATTTTTATGTACCTGAAATGTTCAAAGTAATCCAAACCCTCGAAGTGGTTTTATAAATAGAGGTAGAAGCACTTTTAACTGAAGTCTTTGAAGAGCGAATGCATGAGATGGTCGAATATTTTTATTTGTTTAATTTTTTTAACGTTCTATTAAAAAAATAAAACGTTTAAAGAAATTAACGTTTAAAAAAATTAACGTTTAAAAACTTAACGTTTAAAAAATTAACGTTTAAAAAAATTAACGTTTAAAAAAATTAACGTTTAAAAAAATTAACGTTTAAAAAAATAAATAAAAAACAAAACACGTTTAATACACGTACTTACCCCGCCTCTAGGACATAAAGATTAGTATTTTTGCGCTTTATCAACGAGTTATAAAGCATGTCAAAATACATGACAGGTGTTGATTTTAACATTTGTTATAATTTTTTTTTATTTCTCTTATTTTTATAACTCTTATTTTATATCTCTTATTTTATAACTCTTATTTTATAACTCTTAGTTTATAACTCTTATTTTATAGCTCTTATTTTACAACTCTTATCTTCTAAAGCGCGAACTAAAAAACAAGTTAATCACCAATTAAACTGATGGCTCGTTTTCGCCAAACTTACAGATGATAAATGAGTCGTTTTGTTTCGGCAAAACGCTTTTTAGCATTTGAAAGAGCACCAACACTGGCCAACAAGAAAATACGTTCCGTTAAATTGCTTTGTCTGTTCTAAATATATTTTATTCAGGTGGTTAATTAGGTTATTGCTATATACGTCGTATGAACCTATTCACGTCGCCATTTAACTATAATCAACATATATTATTAACATATATTATTACAAATTAAATTTATTAGAAATTAAATCTACTATTTTAAAGATATTATAGATAATATAGATTAGAATCTAATAAAGCAGATATTGATATACCTACGGAAGTTCATTATAAAATTTTGAATTCGTTTCTTTCACAACTCGTCAGGATGTTCAGAAATAGTTCACCTAAGCTAAGAAGCTGAAACTTGTGTGCAATGCCCTCTAAATTCCGCAACAGGCTTCCGTATAGTTTATATATTGCCGACAATTTTATAGACCACCTAGAAGCAGTGATTTAGAGGCAAACCCTTAATTAACGAAATTGTTATACAAGAAGTAGCTGGCGACATTTGCACGTCATAAGACGACTCGGAGGTAATGAGGTCTATTTTTGCCTCTCAGGTCAACGCAAACGACGGCTTCCATGATGCATCTTCACATTCTAACAGATTTTGCCATGTCTGCATAATTTGAAAATTTTATCCGGATAATTCGCTTATTCGCTCATTATCGTCCATCATCGTAACACATCATTGTAGTGCTGAGTATATACGTAATAACATATACATATGTATACTATACATATGTATTCAGGTATGTGTGGTAATAAGAGCTCTGACGACCTGAAGCTTCACCCATATTTCCAAAGAGCGCGCCGTTTATTTTGAGAAGTTCTATTTTAATTGAACGAGATAAAATATGTACTCCCGCGTGAAGGTTATGTTTTGGCATTTATCACGGAACACTATGTTAAATTAAATTGTTTGCAAACGCTAGTCAATTTCCCCCTTCCACTTGTGCAACAGCGCATAAGATAGGAATTTTATTTTAGAAAATTGAGATCGTACAAAATTCAGATTATACAAAATTGAGATTATACAAAATTGAGATTATACAAAATTGAGATTATACAAAATTGAGATTAAACAAAATTGAGATTATACAAAATTGAGATTATACAAAATTGAAATTATACAAAATTGAGAATTTTAAGGAAACAAACGAGACAATAAAGTTGGGCTTTTGGAACGAGATTAAGTCAGAGCCAAATTAAACGACCAAATTTCGTTTTTAATGGCTTTGCGCTTCATTAAGAATATTTTGTTGACAAACACTAAATGCTTATTGGCAAAATATCCTGTCAGGACTATATTGGTCGTCATGTAATTTATGAGAGGTGCCATCGCTGAAACGATTAGACAAATGCGCCAATTTGAAAATCGCTTTGTTTTCGCTTTGTTTTCGTTTGGTTTTCGTTTTGTTTTCGTTTAGTTCGTTACAATAATAGATAGATGTCTAGCTTCTATGTGGTCTAACAAAGACTTTGCTCACCAATATCCAAAAAAGTTCGAGATGGCTGAACAATCCGCTTCAGCTAGCTGGTGGCCGGAAGATTCTAAGTCACTAGTGGCGAATACTCCGGTATCCGAGGAGTCGCTGGAAGACGTTTCTTCACTCGCGTCATCTTCAACCTCGTCCTCTTTGTCCTCTTCAGAAGTGCTCATTCTCGTGAAGATGTTCTTAACGAAGCTCATGGTGCTTTTTGGGCATCAGGACTAAAGATGAGTAGAAAACGAAAACTTTTAGTTAATTAACTCTTGGTTAAGTAACTACTACTTAAATAACTATTAGTTAAGTAACTATTAGTCAAGTAACGATTAGTTAAGTAACTATTAGTTAAATACAGTTAACTGGTGTTTAAGTATGGCGAGTTACTAGGATCAGTTAAATGCACTCTTGCGATATGTGGTTAACACCAAGCACTAGAATTTGGCACTGGTAGAGTGTAGAGACAGTTTACGTCTATTTGCAGAGTATCGAGACACGAGAGCCTTGTGCTCGGTTGCCTCTGGTCACTGCCAGATTTGTTAGAACAATGTATAAATACTGTTTAGTAGAATCTGCTGTAGTATCTGCCGTATGCCACGCGATCATTGCCACACATATACATACTACCACATATATGTACTACTACTTATATGTGCTACTACCAACATCTGGTTGTGAATTACTATACAGATCTAAATAAAAATGGTCGCCGAGATAAAAGTATCATCAACAATCGGTGATAGAAGGGGGATCAAAGCAGTCTAAATATTTACCGAAATAATTTTCAGGTTTTCAAATAAACTCCTGGACATGTTGATATTGTTATTTTTGGGAAATGTATGTACATGCACGCATACATTATATCAGACAAGCCATGAAAGCCCAAGTCAAATTTAAGAACAAAATGAACGTCAAAGCTTCTCAAACGTATTATGCACTAACATTAAAAACATTTTCGCATTAAAATAGAGTTGTACCGAGAATTTTACCTTGCAAAGACTGCTCAAAACTGTTGTTGTCTCACTCCAATGCACGAGAGTTATCAAGTTTATCTTCTTCTCCATTTAAAGTGTTAAAGGTGATGGAACAAATTTTTAACGTACGCCTTTATGAAAGACGCACACTATACTGACAATAAAAACAAATGACGACTGTCATTTGTTTCGTTCGTTTGGAAGAAAATTGGTTTGTACACTGGCGAAAATATAAGTACACTGAGAAAAATAATGTTGTCCGTTATCTTATTATTGGTAATATGTATATTAATTTCACTTTTAGATGCATGTATTCTTGGGTAATTTAGGTCTGATTTTAAAATAAATTTTCTTTAAAGCTTCATATTCTTTTATTCCGACGTTTCGTGGGCTTATTTTCCCACATCTTCAGGGTTACAAAATTTCATTCTTACTATCTAATACAAACAACATTTAAATATGTATATTAATGTTAATATATTATTGTTACTATATTAATGTTAATATATTAATGTTAGTATATTATTGTTAATATATTAATGTTGATAGGATTAATGTTAATACTATAAAAACCTACTGGTTAAATTATCTGTATATGAGGACAAATATAAACCCCGAATAATAAGTGTATGAATTGAACCTAGAAGAATATTATGTCAATTAACTACAGGTATAATACGGGTATAATAATCATGTTGCTTGGGTTATTTGTGACGGTGCATTCAAGTAGGCAGCCTTCGTCATCGTTTCGTCAAAAAACAAAACTGGCGAGTCTGTTGACGATTAACAATTGACTAGACAGCTCGCTGCTGTTCCGTTGTTACAAGCAAATAAACGGTTCGAACCAGCCAATGCGGGCCCAGCAAAACCCCGTTGCCTAGCAGCGCTCGTGTTATTGTCCCGGCCAGATTGTGACTGCATACTTGCCGATTGTTTGCAAGCCAGCCATGGACGATTGTTGAAAACAACAATCTTCGCAATGGGAAAACAAAAGCTTGTTTATAACTGAACTGACAATAATAAGGTCGAAACTCTACACCACTCATTTGGGAAATGTGCTGGTACTTGGGTTTTCTCTAGTGGTGCCTCCGATTCGTCTTGTGTCTCTGCGAGAGGAGGAGTCCCCTTTTATGCTGTTCGCCGCGATGGATCCCCAAAATTTGCAAGTGCCGATGTCAAAGCCTTTGTCAAATCCGCCCGTTTATTGCCCTTGGACTTCAAAGGCTCCTTTCACCTCGACCATCGGCATGAAGAACGGTCAGAGCGAGATGGTTTGTCACAATGGGATGACTTCCGCTTGTGGCAACGTCGCGGCTACCCAGCTAGTCACCAGTAATAATGGCCAACAGGTAACAAAACTCCCTGTTGTTTTGCTCTAACTGACGAATACGTACTTAAATCGCCCAAAAACTTCACATCTATTTGCTCAACGGCGTCGCGGTACAGTCAAAAGGGTTATACGAGTACCTATTCGTCGTCCTTCCGCCAAAAACCAAAATTTGGCTTCCCCCAAAATTTCATTTCTTTGGCCTCTCGACTAGTTATAGTTATAAAAGTTCCCAGTAAAATCCCCAGAGGAAGAAGAGTTCCGTTAATGGCGGTTAAGGTTATACATCAATTTAACCAATGGAAATCCGTAAGAAACAAGTTTTGTTACAAAAACAATGATGGCATTTGCACCAAAAACTAGCTACACGTTTAAAAAATTACATGTTTGTTTCAACACCATACGTCACTTGTCACGACACTTGACAATTGCTCGCCAACTAGGTGATGAGACGGTTCTTTCGGCGAGCGCCCATAGATGTCGCCGTGCAACTAACTAAATAACTAAACACAGTTACTAAACGCAAAGTCATCAATCCCCAAAGTGATTCAAATTCAAATTTGGAAATTCACTTATTCAATTTATAGGTGAGTATTACAGACCATTCGACACGCTATATTTCACCAACATCACGATCAACAGATTTGATCAACGCTCGGTTGCCAACCCGAATTTAAACGGTCATTAATTTGGACACTTCCAATAAGCAGAATCACCAACACCATCAGCTAGCCAAACAAAACATTCTTTGTGTAATATGTTTTCTAGGAGCGATATATATATTCGTACCATTAAGAGAAAAACATGCATATTTCCGCGCCACATCTAAAAATAATTAGCTGCAACATGTCAATGCCAGCTGGAAGTTTGTGCTCTAGATATTAACTAACTCACTTTGAACTATACACCACAGATTATGTACCACAGATTATACACCACAGATTATACATACACACACCTGTTTTTCCAATCCTTTTCCTCTTCCAAATCCTTTTCCTTTTCCTAATCCTTTTCCTTTTCCAGGCTCCTAACAAGTTCCTGAGCATGCCTCGCCAAGAAACCCCCATTCAACAGTCTTCTAGCCAATTCTTCCACTTCTTGAGATTGATGCAACTTTTCCCGGAAGTCCACCCAGCCACCCTTCACACGGTGATGTCCCTCTGCCAAAACAACTTCTTCGCGGCCGTCGACAAACTCTTGTACGCTAAAAAGTGCAAAGAAGTCTACAACAATAGGAAGACCTTGTACCAACGGTTCGAAGGCAACAGGATGCCCATGCAGAGACACCAACCTTACTGTTGCACCTACAACAGGAACGGCCAGGTCACCACCAACAACGGTAGCAACAACATCAGCAACAACCTCAGCAGTAACATCAGTAGCCACAACATCGGTAGCCACAACATTGGTAGCCACAACATTGGTAGCCACAACATTGGTAGCCACAACATTGGTAGTAACAACATCGGTAGCCACAGCATTGCTAGCAATAACATCGGCAGCCACAACATTGGTGGCAACAACATTGGTAGCCACAACATCGGTGGCAACAACATTAATAGTCACAGCATTGGTAGCCACAGCATTGGTAACAACAACATTGGTGGCAACAATACTGGTGGTAACAGCATTGGTGGTAGCAACATTGGTGGTAGCAACATTGGTGGTAACAACATTGGTGGTAACAACATTGGTGGTAACAACATTGGTGGTAACAACATAGCTAGCAACAACATTTCTGGCAACAACAATAACGGATTGTCTCCTCACAACATCGCCGGCAACAATTTCAACCAGACGATTCTCTTGACCAGCGTGAATGGCAACAATGGCATGCAGGTCCAGAGCAAAGGCAACAGCGCCGTTGAGGCACAGACGCCCAAAGGGGAGACCAAGAAGATCATCATTAGGAATAGGATAAGGAAGGAGAAGAGCCAATGTAAGTTTGGTTCCTCTAACTAATCACTAGTATTAAACGTATGTACTTACTCTTCCTTTTTTCTTGAATATTTTGATTTCATCACATATCTGTGATGAAATCAAAATATTGTGATGTTCTATCGAACATCACAACATTTCCGGTATTGATTCCTCATGTTAAAATGCTTTTATACATGTCCTTAACATTTACAACACAAACCATTTTTTTAAAATATTATTTTTTAAAATTCAAGACAAAGATCTTGGGAATCGCATCTTCATTCTTTTTGTGCCCCAAACAACATCATTAGTCAAATATACCCATTATAAAGAGAGTCGACGTTTCGTTTCTTGTTATCGCCTTAACGAAAGATACTTTGAATGCCTTCCGTATAGGTAACCTTCAGTGCAGTCAATGTTTTTTGAGTTTTACCTTTGTTGAAGATATTTTACAGATTTACGCTGATAGTTCTTTTGAACTCTGTCTCACGAAGATGTACTATCTTATTTCAAAAAATAGGCCACGAGATCCTGTAGCTGTGTATTTAACGTTTGATTTTATACCAAATACTTTGATAGTTGTAAAAAAATAAAGCGCCTATCGTTAAAACGGAATTTGCGTATATCCCCTTAAGAAATACATTGACTGCACTGAAGGTTGTCTATACGGAAGGCATTCAAACTATCTTTCGTTCGCAACCTTAAGTGTACTGTTAGTACTGTTCAACCGAATCTTTAAGGCAGACGGAATTGTGTGCATTTTTGCGCACGGGTCTCATATAGGCGGAGCAAGTCATTTCTTGGTCGACCGTCTACTCAGACGGATCATTGCTTAACAAGGGTGCGAACACAGTTGCGAGCGCTGCGAACGACTTGCTCTGTCTGTCCGAATACTTTCTCTCTCGGCGCAGGCGGTATCGACGTCTGCCTTAAAGTTTCGGTCGAACAGTACAAGTCAATTTATTTCAATCGGTAAAACGATCAGTTACTATATTATTTATTTCATTTATTTGTCATAAATAAATATATACTTTAACTACTTACACTCATTGTAACTTCAAAGTTAGAAAATTACAACCTTACATGATAAATATTTCAATGAAATAATCCTTTTCTTACAAACTAATATTTAATTCGCCATATAAAAACTTACTAAACCTTTGCAACAATAGCTATGTATGCAACTATAGCTATTTATGCAACTGTAGCTCTCTATGCAACTATAGCTGTATATACAACTAATAAAACACTAAAATTTAAAAATGCCAGAATGTAAAAATATATAAAAGTATTTTTTAAATAACGAGACGTACGTCTTGCTCGCTTCGCTCGCAAGCGCTCGCGCCTTCGGCGCTCGCTTTTAATAATCTCAACTGGAGTGATTTAAATTGTTTAAAATTGTTCATTTCTTTTTCATACAAATATTTTATAATGTTTTAAGATATAAAAAATATATTAATTACTAAGGTAATAAAGTAATGAATAAGAAAAATAATAAAATATAAATTATAAAAAGTAATAAAATATTTAACATAAAATATTAAATATAAAAATTAATGAAATATTCAATATACAAAATAATAAAATATTCAATATAAAAATCAATAAAATATAAAAATAATGAAATATTAAATATAAAAATCAATAAAATATTGAATATATAAACTAATAAGACATTAAAATTAAAAAATGACAGATTGTAAAAATATGTAAAAGTCTTCTTTAATTAATGAGACGTCCTTCTTGCTCGCTTCGCTCGCAAGCGCTCGCGCCTTCGGCGCTCGCTTTAATAATCTCAACTGGAGTGATTTAAATTGTTTAAAACTATTCATTACTTTTTCATACAAATATTTTATAATAAGAGATAAAAAATACTAAAATATTAATTATAAAAAACAATAAAATATTAAATATAAACAATAATAAAATATTCAATATAAAACATAATAAAATATTCAATATAAAACATAATAAAATATTCAATATAAAACATAATAAAATATTCAATATAAAACATAATAAAATATTCAATATAAAACATAATAAAATATTCAATATAAAAATCAATAAAATATAAAAATAATAAAATATTAAATATAAAAAACAATAAAATATTGAGTATAAAAACTAATAAAACATTAAAATTAAAAAATGCCAGAATATAAAAATATATGTCTTCTTTCATTAATGAGACGTCCGTCTTGTTCGCTCCGCTCGCAAGCGCTCGCGCCTTCGGCGCTCGCTTTAATAATCTCAACTGGAGTGATTTAAATTGTTCAAAACTGTTGATTACTTTTTCATACAAATATTCTATGATGTTTTAAGATACAAAAAATATATTAATTACTAAGATAATAAAGTATTAAATGAGAAAAATAATACAATATTAATTATAAAAAATAAAAAATATTAAACATAAAAAACAATAAAATTTTAAATATAAATAATAATAAAATATTCAATATAAAACATAACAAAATATTCAATATAAAACATAATAAAATATTCAATATAAAACATAATAAAATATTCAATATAAAACACAATAAAATATTTAATATAAAAATCAATAAAATATAAACAATAATGAAGTATTCAATATAAGAAAACAATAAAATATTGATTATAAAAAGTGAAACATCAAATTTAAAAAAAAATCGCCAGAATGTAAAAATGTATAAAAGTATTTTTTAATCAATCGCTTCGCTCGCAAGCGCTCGCGCCTTCGGCGCTCGCTTTAATAATCTCAATTGGAGTGGTTTAAATTGTTCAAAACTGTTGATTACTTTTTCATACAAATATTCTATGATGTTTTAAGATATAAAAAATAAAAAATATATTAATTACTAAGATAATAAAGTATTAAATGAGAAAACTAATAAAATATTAATTATAAAAAATCAAAAATATTAAACATAAAAAACAATAAAATTTTAAATATAAATAATAATAAAATATTCAATATAAAACATAATAAAATATTCAATATAAAACATAATAAAATATTCAATATAAAACATAATAAAATATTTTATATAAAAATCAATAAAATATAAACAATAATGAAGTATTCAAAATAAGAAAACAATAAAATATTGATTATAAAAAGTAATAAAACATCAAAATTTAAAAAACGCCAGCATGTAAAAATATATAAAACTATATTTTAATCAATGAAACGTTCGTCTTGCTCGCTTCGCTTGGAAGCGCTCGCGCCTTCGGCGCTCGCTTTTAATAATCTCAACTGGAGTGATTTAAATTGTTTAAAACTGTTCATTACTTTTTCAATTAAATATTTTATAATATGATTTAAAAAATAATAAAATAATAAATATAGATAATAATAAAATATTAAATATAAAAAAAACAATAAAAAATTTAAAATAAAAAATAATAAAATATAAAAATAACGAAATATTAAATATAAAATTCAATAAAATATTGAATATAAAAACTAATAAAACATTAAAATTAAAAAAACAACAAAACGTAAAAATATACAAATACATAAATATATGACAATCAAAAAACAAAAAAAAACGACGTCAAACCGTTTTACGTCATTAACACCACCTTCTGGGCAATTCAACGCAAAAATTGACCACCGAGTAAATTCCCCAAATAAAATCGAAATAAACATTATTCAAGTTAGCGTACGAACCATGTACAACAGTTTCCTACCATTTTTCTTCTTCGTAAAGCTGAGTAGTTCTCTAGAATGCTTCGATTGCGGAGAGTCCGACGATTGTCCTTCTCCTTTCAATAATGAAGACGCCTTAATCCAATCTTTGTGGAGCACTTGCGGGAGAGACAGAGACGCCTATTGCATCTTCATTGATGACTTAAAGAAAGGAAGATTCGAAAGACGATGTGAAAGATCGCAAAAGTTTTGTCATTACTACAGGGGTCAAAACAAAACTTGCTTCGTTTGCAATGTTGATTTTTGCAATGGGGAAGAACCCGAGAGGGCTCTGGGTAGTAAACATGTTCAGGAATTTAGTGCGATTAAACAGAAAAATTATAAAGAGGAACAAGACGATATAAATAATAATGATAGTACTAATAATAATATCAATAATAAAAATATTAATCATAAAAATATTAAGCATAAAAATATTAAGCATAAAAATACTAGTAATACTATCTATAACGTCAATAAAAATGTTGTAAAAGTATTCAACAACCAAAGAGAGGATCTGGAAGAAAATAAGGCTAATAAATTAGATCTCGCCTCGAATCTCGCATCCTTATTATCCTCATTATTTTTATCAACAGCTTTGCTATAGTACTCCTTTATGTAGAAATCTTCAAAATAAAAAAAACTTAATTAAATTAAAAACATTATTATTCCTTCTAGCTCCCCAAAAACCAGAAAAGATAGTCGCCACAGGCCAACAAGGTGATTTACAACCAGTGGCCTCCCCTCTTTGCAAATTACCAATTAACCCTTTGTCCCCCATCGCCCCCGCGGCAGAAGACTTGTCAGCGACGAAAGAGCCTTCCGCGCCCAACAATGTTATAAGTTCGTAGTGTTTTTAGGATTATACTATTGATAATTATTCACTTTTTAAACAGATTAGCGAACAAAAAATAAATATTGTACATATTATGTATTTTTTGTGATTCAAATATACCGCCGAGAGTACCTGACCTCTGATTGGCTGCTAGTGAAGAGGAGCAACGCGTCCACCAATCACGTGCGGGCGCCTATTACGTCATTCACTCTCATTGGCTAATTGGAATGTTCATCAAATAACATGCAGACAATTGTAGTAGAAGTAGTAATAATAATTATTATTATAATAATAATCATAATAATAATAATTAATATAATAATAACAAAATACAAAGAATATAACTTTAGAATGAAAAATAAAAACATTCCAAACAATCCAAAAAACTCCTCAAAGAACATATATATTCCGTGGCCATCAAAAAATGTAAACATTAAAAAATACGAACATTAAAAACTACAACAAAAATATAAACATTATGATACATAAACAGCAATAGTTATCCGAATAACGCTTATAGAAATAATAGATATTTTTCGTATGTGACTTTCATTCAATTTGTTTTAAAATTCGAATGAGTAAACAATATAATGCAGAATTATTATTCTGGACAGCGAAGCAATAACAAGCCTACTCAATCCCCATGGATTAGTGTTGCTCCAGTTACATCATTTAAGAGCAATAATATTTTTGAAAATAACATTTATTCTGATAATATTTTTTATTCTAAAACGCAGTTTTATTGGAAAAATTGTGCTGAATACGCAGGAATGAATAATGCTTGCGAAGAGGTGAGTTACAAAAATAAAAGATATAAAAATAAAAAATTATAAAAATCAAAAATTATAAAAATCAAAAAATATAAAAATCAAAAAGTCAAAAATTGAATATGTATTAAAATAATTTGTCCTTTAAATATCCCGCCAATGTTACCAACTGCATTTGTGATACTCTACCTGTTTTTTTAAAAGACATATGACTCCTTTTTGCATATAAGATCGTTACATATAAGTTGCATCATAACGTCCTTGACCATAACCAACGATATCATAACCCTAAAGTGCTTTTATTGTGCCCCCTAACCCCTCTAGCACTTAGAAAATTCATTAATCGCGTGTTCTGTGCACGTATTGATATGGTAAGTTTTCTTTTCATTTATTTTGTTCGAGTTTTCTTATTGTTTCTGTTTGTTTAAGTTTTTTTAGTGTTCTGTTCTATAAGTATTCTTTTTTCAAGGTTTTTAAAAATTTTCCTTGCACTTCTTTATCTTTTTATCCAAGTATTTTGTAATTTTTACTTGTTTAATATAAAGTTAATTTTTCATTATGAAGTTAATTTTTCATTATAAAGTTAATTTTTCATTATAAAGTTAATTTTTCATTATAAAGTTAATTTTTCATTATAAAGTTAATTTTTCATTATAAAGTTAATTTTTCATTATAAAGTTAATTTTTCAATATAAAGTTAATTTTTCATTATAAAGTTAATTTTTCATTATAAAGTTAATTTTTCATTGTAAAGTTCATTTTTCATTATAAAGTTCATTTTTCATTGTAAAGTTCATTTTTCATTATAAAGTTCATTTTTCATTATAAAGTTAATTTTTTATTATAAAGTTATTTTTTTATTAATACGATTCTTAGGTCATGTGTATATTTTTCTTTTTTAGAGTAATAGTATAAAATTTTCATATTTGAACTAACATTATAAAATGTCCAACTCTAGGATTTAACACCGATAAAAGCATCAACTGGACAACAAATCTATAGAGAAAGAATACAACAGCAGAAGATGGAAGAAAGAAATGTCCTGTGTCTAAGAGAAGAACCATATCAAACGAAAGAATTATATCGAACAAAAAGATTCTACCCATCACCAAAATTGAAACGAACAGCAGGATGTTATCAATCAGCGGAATCGAATCAATCAGCAGAATCGTATCAAACATCAGGATTGTATCAAACAGTAAAATCATATCAAACAGCAGAATCGTCTCAAGTAAAACCATCTCAAGCAGAATCATCTCAAGCAGAATCGTCTCAAGCAGAATGGTCTCAAGCAGAATCGTATCAAGCACCAGGGTTGAATAAAACACAAGGAATCAATCAAATAACAGAATTGTATCAAAGACTAGGATCGAATAAAACACTAGGATTGAATAATAAACTAGGATCGAATAAAACACTAGGATCAAATAATACACTAGGATCGAATAAAACACTAGGATTTAATAAAACACTAGGAATAAATCAAAGAGCAGAATTGCATAAAACAGCAGAATCGCATAGCACAAGAGACATGCAACAAATATCAGATTTGCATCAAATAGCAAGAATTCAATTTCTGCTAGAATTGTATCAAGCAAATAAATTGCAGCAAGTCAGACAGCGTCAAGAAATGCACGAAACGAACAACTATACGAAATGGCACCAAACGGCAAGATTTCCGAATTTTTCAATATTGCAAACAAACGAATTGCAGGAAACAAAACAGTTGCAGCAAACAAAAGAGTTGCAGCAAACAAAACAGTTGCAGCAAACAAATCAGTTGCAACAAACAAATCAGTTTCAACCAACAAAACAGTTGCAACAAACAAAACAGTTGCAACAAACAAATCAGTTGCAACAAACAAATCCGTTGCAACAAACAAATCAGTTGCAACAAACAAAACAGTTGCAACAAACAAAACAGTTGCAACAAACAAATCAGTTACAACAAACAAATCAATTGCAGCAATTAATTAAAATGCATCAAATAATGGAAATAAAGCAAAGAAGAGAACAAACAAAAGAACTGCAAGGATCAAACAATCTGGAACAAACAAATCAACTGCAACTAACAAACAATATGAAACAATTGAGAGAACTGCAACACACAAACGGTTTGCAACAAACAAAAAGTTTACAACAAACAAAAAATCTACAACAAACAAAAAATCTACAACAAACAAAATATCTACAACAAATAATAAATCTACAACATAAAAAAGATCTGCAACAAACAAAAAATCTACAACAAACAAAAGATCTACAACATACAAAAGATCTGCAATTGTCAAACGATCTAGAACAAACAAAAGAACTGCAAGGAACAGAGAATCTGGAACAAATAAGTAATCTGCAACTCACAAACAATCTGCAACAATTGAGAGAACTGCAACAAACAAACGGACTGCAACAAACAAACTGTCTGCAACAAACAAAAAAACTACAACAAACAAAAGAACTGCAAGTGTCAAACAATTTAGAACAAACAAAAGTACTGCAATTTACAAATGATTTACAACAAACAAAAGAACTGCAACTACCAAATGATCTAAAACAAACAAAAAATCTGCGACTGTCAAATGGTCTAGAACAAACAAAAAAATTGCAACTAGCAAATAATCTAGAACAAACAAATGATTTGCAACAATTGAAAGAGCTGCAACAATTGAAAGATCTGCAAGAATTGAAAGATCTGCAACAATTGAAAGATCTGCAACAATTGAAAGATCTGCAACAATTGAAAGATCTGCAAAAATCGAAAGATCTGCAAGAATCAAAAGATCTGCAAAAATCAAAAGATCTGCAACAAACAGAAACACTGGAACTAATACAAAGACTTCAGCTAATAAAGGAACTGGAACAAAGAAAAAAGTTGCAAGAAACAAAAGATTTGCTACAAATAAAAGAATTGCAGGTAATAGAAAAACTGAAACAAATAAACCAACTACAACAATTAAACCAACTGCAACAAATAAATCAACTACAACAAATAAACCAAGTACAACAAATAAACCAAGTACGACAAATAAACCAAGTGCAACCAATAAATCAAATGCAACCAATAAACCAAATGCAACCAATAAACCGAATGCAACCAATAAACCGAATGCAACCAATAAACCAAATGCAACCAATAAACCAAATGCAACCAATAAATCAAATGTTACAAATAAAGCCTTTAGCGATAAAAAGGAAATTGCTGCAAACAAAAGAATTTGAGCAATTAAGAGAACTGCTGCAAATAAACAAACAACAGCAAACAAATGAACTGCATAAAATAAACGAAGTGCAGCAAATAAACCATCTGGCTCAAACAAACGAACAACAGCAAACAATCGAACTGCCTCAAACAAACGAACAATGGCAAACAATCGAACTGGCTCAAGCAATCGAACAGCAACAAACAAACAAACAGCTTCAAATGAACAAACAACTTCAAACAAACAAACAGCTTCAAACAAACAAACAGCTTCAAACTTACAAACAGCAGCAAACAATTGAACAGCAGCAAATAATTGAACAGCAGCAAACAAACAAATCGCCTCAGATAAATGAATGGGTTGAAATAAATGAATGGCCTCAAACAATGAAACTGCAGCATATAAAAAAATTGCAGCAAACAAAAGAATTTCAGCAAATAACAAAAGAATTGCAGCAAGGAAATGATTCGCAGGAGATGAATGATTTGCCAGGAACAATAGATTCAGAACAAATGGAAGATGTAATTGAGATAATAGATCTAACGGAAGAAGATTACTACATAGACAAACAACAGATAGATAACCAACAGATAGATAAGCAACAGATAGACAACCAACATATAGGTAACCAACAGATAGATAACCAACAGATAGATAAACAACAGATAGACAACCAACATAGAGGTAAACAAAAGATAGATAACCAACAGATAGATAAGCAACAGATAGTTAAACAACAGATACTGAATAACACCATCGAAAAAATTTGCAATTATCCCTTCAAAAAGCGGTTTATGAGAAGCCAGCAAATTTTCTCGGTTAAGAAATGTATAATAAAAAGGAATTTGCAGAGTTTTACCCCAGTAATAAAAAGTTTGGTTCCCATCTTCATGCTGCCTAGCGAGAAGGTCCCGAATGACGATACCACTGGAACGTGGATTAAACAAAACAACTTAGAGACACTTGTTACTAATCTGAAGAGATCGATTTTATTCGATTCGGGTAAAAGGGACGAGCAAACTTCAAAGTTGAAGTTTACGAAGCACGTTACTGAGAAAAGCCAAAATTTGCAGTGTGCTTACTTTAAAGACAACAATTCCATTGAAGGTACTTTTTTTAGACTTGCTTTAAAACTTGATAATTAGTATTTCATTCTTGATACTTATTATTATCATGTTATATTATATTATATCACTTATATGTGATTATATTACTGTACTAATATATTACTATAATATTACTGTTGTAGTGCATCAATTATTTGCGGAGGACAAAGAACCGATTTGCACCCAATCGGAAAATTCCTCAACGAAGGTTCAAAAAATTGGAATAAAAATTACTAAAACTCAAGAAGTTTACACTTCCACCTTGCTTTAATTTCTCTAAGCGAGTGTTTACCATTAAAATACATTCACAAGAGAAACAGAATTAAAATAAATTAATAAGAAAATAGTTACTAATTTGTGATATAATAATACTACTACCACAGAGTCTGTGCTACTACGTATATGTGATATTACTAAATCTCAGGGTTTTTGTTAAGTTTTTTTGTTGTCATTAAATTTTAGTTGGATACATATTTTGTAGAGCATTCTTAATGTACGAATCAATAAAGTTTTAAAGCATGAGTATCTAGTTTTAATATATAAATTAAATCCTTGAATTACATATTAAATCTAAGAATATCTAGCAGAATATTTAACAGTAATCCTTTATTATAGCACAGATTATAGGTTCGAATTTTAAATCTTCGCGCCAACTAGTTTTCCTGTCATGCGCACGTCAACATGGCGACAGCCAATCAGAGCACTCGAAATTGTTTATAGTGACAGTTCCGTGTTTGTTTTCAATTGTTAGACTTCAACGACGACGTATTCTATGTCAATTTTAGGCGCGAGTGTCATAACTTCTTACATTGATTTTAATAAGTTTTATCGTAATTTACGTTGTGTTTCGAATGAAATTGCCAGAAAACAGGGCCCCCACTGCCTTAGTCCATTACGGGAACCGACAAAGGAATTCATTTTCGATGGTATGTTCGACTTCCGGGTCAATTTTTGAGGTTAATTAAACTAGTTTTTATTTTTTATTGTTATTTTCTCTATCTGCACTCGCTTGTACGTTGTAGCTCTGAGGAAGGCTTTGGTTCAATAAAGCCGAAACGTCAGCTGAAGAAAGTTGTTTTTATTTCCTAATGTCCGCCCACCAATATCGACCACTACCATTGAAAGTACGGACAAGATCGTCAATTTAAATTAAAAGTTATAAAACTCAATTTTTGTAATTTAAAAATCTTCTTTGAAAATAAATATTTTATTCTTCAGGCAACGGTTTTATTGTCAAAAAATATTTTTTACATTTTAGTACACTTAAATAAAAGCGTTTCTTTAATAAATTTATTATAAATATTAGTGTTAAAGTTTTAACTAAATTCTACAGAGTGAAAGGAAAGTGCAACGGTAGCAATGTTCCCACAAACCAAATAGGTTCTGTGAGGTTTTGACTTCTCCGTCAAAAATACATTCTTGTTCGTATAATTTATGTAAATGACCCTTCCATACGGGAAAAAAAAGGAAACTGAAGGTATACTGTGAATGAACCTTAAATCGTTTATAAACAGTTTTACATTGTGAACGCACCCATTCCCTCGTAAAAGAAGTGTCAATTTGACAATTCAATTAAACTTTGCAAGACAATGTCAACTTCACGTTAACCTAAAATTACACACTTGACAGATGTCAACTGACGTTAACATAAAAATTATAAATAAGTATTAAACCCAGCAAGCTGATATTTTAAATATTATATTTGTATATAAAAATTATAAGATACTTGCTAATATTTGTAGACTACTACATGTTTCAGCCCACTCTAGGGCCATCATCAGGTAGGTGAAGAAATTAAAATTCTTGAGATCCAAATATGTCTTCAGAATTCTCGAGATCCATATGTCTCTTCAGATGTTCCATAATTAAATTAATTTTGGAACATCTGAAGAGACATATGGATCTCAAGAATTCTAATTTCTTCACCTACCTGATGATGGCCCTAGAGTGGGCTGAAACATGTAGTAGTCTACAAATATTAGCAAGTATCTTATAATTTTTATATACAAATATAATATTTATAAAAATTATAATTTTGACGGAATTAGATATGTAAATATATTAATGTATTGCTTCCATAGAAACCGATTTCAGAAAATTTGTCAAATTTTAAGGCTGCTCTACACAATGGCCCATATTAGGCCAACACAAGCTATAGTCCGTCGTGTTTGGCCTAGCATGGGTTACGATTTGCTACACAATTGTCCTTGACCATAATAATCTATCGTTTCCATGAAAATAAATAGAAGGTTCGTAATTGATGCAATTCGATAGATGCGCACCGTTCAGCAATCTTTTATTTATTTACGTGGAAAAGTACAATTCCGTTCAATTCACTGATTCCATGTAATGTACTCTCAGCTTAAGTCGTCATGTTGCGATGAAATTTTCTGCGCTTACTAAGAGCGCTGAAAATTTATAGCTGTGACGTTCTGATCTCGCAACTCTATTTTCGAGAAGTGTAAAGGAAAAACAAAATGCAGATCAAAGAGCAACTTTGAAATTTATAGTGTCAAAATGTGTAACGTGCTAATGCAAAAATCACCTGAGAGCGAGGTTCTAGTTGTAAGTGCCCTCGGACGAGTGATTTCAACAACATTGTTATTTTTAATAAATATTTAGACATTTATGAACTAATATGAAGTATTAACCTGTAAAGCGCTACATGCTCTATCTTCAAAATAAAAAAAATTCCTGAAATCACTGTTTACTTGGAAAATATCTAAGAAACTATATATATACGAAAGTTAATAATAAGAAAAAACAATAAAAACTATAGGTTTCCATTTAAAATATAGTAAAATAGTACTCTGTTAAAAACGGTTGGTTTTTTATCACAATATTCCCATATTAACAAATAGAAGTCATTAGCACTAAGTGGCTTACAGGTAGGCCTACTTATAGGAAGTGCATCCTTTAGATCAATCCTTTCTTCGAAATTAATAAAATGTACATATGAGAACGCAAAATCGATAACACTAACCCGGATGTGCCTAAAATCTCATAACAGATTTAAGTTAGTTAGTATTAGGGGGGCCGATACTTTCCAAAGGTAGTTACAATAAGCAGGTGATAACATTAATTGGAACCATACGAAGCAGGGTCCACTGTAATACTGAATTTTGAAATACTGGCATTAAAAATATAAAAATTTCTTTAAGAAAAAACCCAGAAAATTTAATAAATAAAACAATTGAATAAACAAAATTAAAAATATTTAAAATTTAAACATAAGAAATAACAATCATAAAATAGCTAAAATTATATAATATTACCGTATATAAAAAATCTAATTGACAATATTGGAAATTGATTCAAAAAAATTAATATTAAAACAGTTAATAAAAATTGAACACAACTAAGAAATTTCTCACAAGAATAAAAGACAAAGACGATAAATTAACTATATAAATTGCAACGAATACTATTTTGGTGCCCGTTTTTCAAACCTTTTAATAGGAATGGGTGGGAGATTCTACGACGATTTGAAAATGCAAAAAATTGAAATATCAATTATTTATAATTAAATATTTTATTAGCCTGAAGATTCCTAATTATTTCTCTGAAACTAAGAAAAATGATTTTGTTAAAAACATTATCATTGCAAATTCTTATAAAAACAAAATCATGTTCAATTTTAATGTAACGTAAATAACATATACATTTATCCAATTTAATTTCCTTAACTCGTATAAAAAGATGTGCCAAAGTGGTGACTTCACAAGCCAGAATGGTGAAGGAGGTTACTCAATTTACGGATGTAAATTTGATGATATTATCCATGGCAAATGCGGGCCCGAATACCAATGGTTCTCAATTTTTCATCACAACAGCAAAAACTGAACACCTGGACGGGAAGCACGTTGTTTTTGGGAAAGTCACCAGCGGAATGGATGCGAGGGAAATGGAAAAATGTGGAACGAAATCCCATGAAGGCACACCTACACAAAAAGTGATAATAACTGAATGTGACGAAGAAAAATAATTAATTAGTAAATTCGAACAATAAGATAAGATAATAACTTCAGAAAATAAAGTAATTAGAAACATGTTTTATTATTTTAAATGTAACTTTACATTATTTCTAAAGATACATATAATATTAATAATTAATAAAAGAAATACTCCCTCTGTCCGAATATAAGAGTCCCATTTTAATACGAATTTGTGTATAAAATGGGACTCTTATATTCGGACAGAGGGAGTACATCGTAACTAGGAAGCAACATGAAATATAAATCTTTTTAAAGAGTTTCTTTGGTAACAACAGAATTTTCGTTTGCATTTCGGCTCAGTCGATAAAAATAAGAAATCTTATCGACATGCTTAAGAGTATTCAGGAGTTCTTCATCCTGAGTAAAAACCAAAAGTTGAAAGTTCTTTTTGTTTTGCTGGGTAGTTACGATCCGGACTAGAGCTTCACTCAAACTATTTACACTTTGCCTATCCAAATTAGTCGTGGGTTCATCTAGAGTTAAAATACTGCAATTATTAAGGACGGTCTCTGCTAAAGCCATTCGAATTATCAAACAAGCTAAGAGTTTTTGGCCTGCACTGCATTTTCTGCGCATATTTAATTCGACTCCATTTTTCATTAGGGCAACCCTGTAGTTATAATCTCGATTCACCCCCGAGTTTGTCAGTAGTTCAGTTTTAATTTCTATGTAATCGATATCGTTACCTCCATAAATTTGCTGCCAATATTCTTTAATGATTCGGTTCAAATGCTGCATTCTTTCGCTGTAAAACTCAATATCTGAAGCTTCTAAAGCAGCGACTTTCTCTTTCAAATCGGCAACTTGAAATTCGAGTAACTTTAATTCGCCATACTTTTTTTGGTAATCAGTATAAGCATTCTTATTTTCAGGTCGATTCAATTGTGACACTAAATCGTTAATTTGCTCTTGCAGTTGCCCTCTGCTCTCCTCGATAGTATTTATCTCATCATCTATCTGAGCACATGCTTTGTTTAAATTTCTTTTCTCATTGTACAAAGTATATTGATCGTAGTTCCCCCTTTGGGTAACCAACTTGTGCAATTTTTCATCTAAAACTTTTTCTTTCTTTCTCAGATCCCGTAAAGTTATATTCTCGTTCAATTTGTCAAAAGTAACTTCTTCATTCTCTATTTCTATAGTTAATTTTTTTACTTCCTCATCAATTTGATCGACTGTTTGCACCAATTTGTTTTGATTCGTCTCCATCTCCGATAAAGCAGCTACAGCGCTATTAAAAGTTTTCTCATTATCATCTTCATAGTAAGCTTCAATTTGTCTCTGAAGGTTTAAAATCTCTTGAACATTTTCTTTGTGTTTATTGAAGTCTTTTCTAATAGATTCAACACTCGCAGAATTCGACTCTTTATTTTGTACAGCTTTTTGCAATTCGTTCGTGCTTTCTTGTAGTACACTCCGTAACTGTTCTATTTCATTCATTAACTTATCTTCTGTTCTCTCATACTCCTCTAATTGCTCTTCTAATAGCGGGTCACCTTGCATAGTCTTCTTAATTGTTAACTGTTTATCGATAATTTCATTACGGTCTTCTCTTAAGCGTAGAACCCGATCCTTATTTTCCATTAACCTCTTCTGCTCGATTTCGCAAGTCCTTCGGCTGTCCGTCAACTCTCTCTTCAAATCTTCAATTTCCAACTCAACTTGCTGCTTGGACTTGTTCGACGCTACCTTCACTAATTCGGATTTTAGCACATCTATGCTATTTTTTGCCTTGCGTATTTCTTCCAATCTTTGGTCAATTATGAAGGAATCTTCAGAAACCATATTGCAAGCTTCCAATATTTTTTTTGGTTCGTTTAATTCGTTCTCTAACTGCTCTAATTCCCTTTTTGAACTTTCTAATTTTACTTTGTAGTCGGTAATTTCATCACTAAGAGTTGGTATCTGTGCATCAGACAAGTTCTCCACTTCTTCGTTAATCGGTTCCAACTGCAGGACTGCATTATAGAGTTCTTGTTTTTCCTTGAGGTCATTTTTATTTTTTTCTAATGAACGGGGAATGCTTTCAATATGTTCCTTGAATACTTTAACAATTGTTTTTACGTCTTCCACTTCTTTATCGAATTTTGTAAAACATAGCTTACAACACGGTTCCGGTTGTTGGAAGCCTCTGATAAACTTTTTATACATATTTAAGCTAGACTCCAATTGACCCTTATCTCTGCGTAAATCCTTTAAATTCGTATGCAATTCTTTCTTCATCATTTCAATCGGCTTATCCTTGCAAATTTCCTTTATTTTATTTTCATTTTTCGTTAGTTTATTAGTCAACTCCTTAAGTTTCCATGCAGCCATCTTTAAAGCCATTTGCAAATTCAATACCTCAGTTAATTTATTTGTTATTGAATTGTTATAATTTGTAACCTTGCTTTTAGATTCCTGTTTTTTGGATTCCACCAATGGCTTAAAGTCTTCACTTGGTGGGTTTTCAAAAAGAAGCTCAAAATTATTTATGTGTTTCATTTTCAATATGTTTACTTCATTTTTAAATTGTAAAATATATTCATTTTTCCTTTCAATGTGATGTTCGGTAATTGAATTTTTTTCAATTAATTTTCTTTCTTGTTCCAGTTCCTCCTGCTTTGCTTCTAAAGAATTGATTTTTTGCTTCTCCGTTTCGATCACATTGGAAACTTGGGTAGCATCAAATGAACTCAAAAGGACCTCCAAATCTCTATCAATTTTCTCAAGTTGCTTTTTAAATTGTTTTAATTTTCGGTAGCTTATATCTTCCAATTGTTTGTTAATATTCTGAATTTTCTTTTTATTCTCCTTTATTAATTCTTCTTTCATGTGTATCCCCTGTTCAGCTTCTCTTTTGTCCAATTCATCTTTCAACTTCCCTAGAGAACATTTTAGTTTTTTGATCGCTTCAGCAGCAATTTTTTTCTCTAAAGCATCCAACTCTAATATTTCTGTTATTTGGTTTTCAATTAACTGTTTTCTTTCTTTTTTCTTATCTATTTGATTTGACAAGGATTTGAATTGATTTTCTACTGAAAGTAGCTCAGCCTGCTGTCGTTCTATTAGATCTTTCATTTCTAAAGATGAATTTACGTTAGTTAGTATAGATTTGACGTGTTTACTTTTTTGTTTAATTATTTTCCGGATGGACAAAATGTATTTATTGTCCCTCTCGATGTCGAATATAAGATTAAATCTGTCTTTTACGCTTCTTGCTTCGTCGATAAGCCAGAGCGATTCCTCTTGATGGCAAAATAAGACATAGCTTAAAATGGGCTCTGAAATCGCCATCATATCAATGAACTTCGTCGCAATATCCTCAGAAGGGCCAGACATGTGAATCTCTTCTTGTCCTTGCTTTATAATATCTAGTACAGAGTCCAACATTTGGAACTTTACCCTCTTATTCCGATCTTGTGTAACTTGGGCGGATTGCAGAACCGTTATTACGTCGCCCTTCGCGTCTTCAATTTTCAACAAGACAGCGCCTTTCGTTGATCGGGTTCCTTTAATTCCAGGGTGGTAGATGAAGCCTAGGCCCGCATTAGAATTGGCAGGAATGTCGCCCGTGCACGCAAATCGTAGCGATTCTATAATGGTCGTGTTCCCGCAGCCACTTCGGTCGAGGAAGAGGGTTAAGGGTGTCGAAAATGTTATTGTGGCAACATCGTCAGGGTTCGTACTAAAATTTCTAATTCCTGATATTTTTAGTTCTACAAGCTTCGCCATTTTTGATGTGCCTGAAACAAATAAATACAAATGGTATAATAAAAAAATTTTAAAAGCTTTGTTGTAGTTAGCTTTTTAGTCTGTCTCCAAAAGCTATACAGTGTCGAGTTATAGTTTAATAGTTTTACTTACTATTTGAATATTGTTCTAAATTTTGATTTAGTTAAATAACTTTTTGGTCTGAAAAGAGTCGATATTTTAAAATGAGATACGAACAGGATAAAATGGACTATATATAAATAAGTAAATTCAAGATGATGTCCTGTTTATCATACTCTAACTTAAAAGAAAAACATAAATGAAACATTAATATTTATCCTAAAGATTTTCTTTTTTTTTTC
>JAWQRP010000024.1:0-54168 GCA_033557875.1 Quadriops clusia | reverse complement strand
GCATGTGTATATAATATCAAAATTATTAAAAAATCACTCTGAATCCTAATGTGAATCTGTCTTATCTTGTCTAGTACAACTTAAAAATATGCGAGAAAGTCGAGTGGAGACCACTCCATATTTATTTAATTTTCAAGTTAATTATTTTCTTTCCGCCAATCATTTGTATCCTATATCTCTCTGTAAATCGGAGAGTTTAACATTAGCACAACTTATTGAAGTACTTTTACAAGCGTGCAGAACCATGTCTCTCTAATATATACTCAAAAAAAAAAGGAAACAAACAAAGAATTAACTTAAAAAAAATATATTATCTCTGTGCAGTAAAAATTACATTCGGTATCCCATTTCCCGTTCAAATTGCTCCCCTTTCAAAGTTCCGTCGATACTCTCACAATTTTTGTTAAACACAGAGTAGGCACTGGCTTCGGATGACTTCCTTGCCTTTGTCCTTGTGTTTAAAAACATTCCAACTAAAGCGGAAACGATAAAATAAACGGTCCCGAATTGCCATAAAATGAAAATGTAATAAACCGTCGCCCAGGCAATGAAACAAGAAGTGTAGAGAATGAAGTCCTTGTATGTACAACAATTAATTGTATCATCTATATCCGAATCACTGCAGGCAACTTCGACACTTTCCTCTTCGGATAATAATTCCTTCTTTTCTTCTACAGGAAACTGCGATCCATTCATCATAGTATTACTTTCACCCTGTATTTTCGAATCGGAGAAGAAATTTCTTATTCTAGCTTTCGTGTCACTTATGAATTGTTCTCTTCGTTTCCGCCTCCGGTACTCTTCCAACTTTTTATCCATCACAAACACAATTTTAATCTCATTATTATTATCACCTAATTAACGTTATATATATATATATATGTCATTATAACACAGTACATTATAATCAACGACGTTGATTATAATACAGTTTGTATTGTTGGCACTTTATTTCACACAACGGTTTGACATGAGGTTATGTTTAGATCGCTTGGGGATTTTTTTTTAGTTGACAGCTAGTGACAAGTGGCAACATGCGTGGCATAACCTCTCTTCTAGACGCACGTCAAATCTGACATCTAGCCACAGTTATACTGTGGTCTAGCGTCTTCTCATTGTGAAATCCTGCCGAAAGTTGAGGGAAATTTCACAACTTTAATTAAAACACCATCAGTTATCGTTTCAATTCAAGTGCTTAAGTTGTTTAGATCCAATTGTACACCAGTTCCTCAAAATGAGGTTGATTTGCAATAAAAATAACCCGCCTTTGAGTAAGTTAATATGATGGATCCATATGTATGGCCTTTTAAGGGAAATTTGTTTTTTCTTGATTAGGTGGGATCGTAACAGCAGCGTTCGTCTCGTCCACCCTACAAAAGCCAATAGAAATCGTCTGGGGTTCCGAAACCATTTTCGAAACCCCCAACCATAAATTATCATGTATTACAGGCAATGATGTGTGCCGGACCATCGCTAGGTTGGTCGATGAACATCTACTGTACGGCACGACTCCGATGGAAAAAACCGAAGTCGACAATTGGCTTACTTTCTCCATCGGGCCTCTCGCTTTGAAGTCGGATTTCCTGGCTGGCGTTCAGCATTTGAACAAGATTCTTGGGCAGTTGACTTACCTCGTCGCTAAGAAAGTTTCCATTGCTGATTTTGCAGTTTTCTCTGCTTTGTATGCCAATAACAAATGGCAAAATCTGGTTTCGAAGAAAGAAGCCCCTGTGCATGTCCTACGTTGGTACAATTACATCAAAAGCCAAAAGTACGTTCAAGGCATTTTAACCAATTTGCCAACTGAGGCGAAAGCCGCTCTGGTTCCTGCACCGTCATCTAGGCACTCTGTGGAGAGGACGAGTGCAGGGCCCAGGCCTCAAGAAGGTAAGTTCGTTGATTTGCCTGGTGCAGAAATGGGAAAAGTTGTGGTACGTTTTCCACCTGAAGCATCTGGGTATTTGCATATCGGCCATGCAAAGGCTGCTCTTTTGAACCAATACTATCAGCAGGTATGTGGAAAGAAACAAATTTTTTTAAAATGAAAAATTTTGTCATATTTAACACATCAAGTAATTATTTACTTATACACAAATATTTCCTAAACAGACTTTCAACGGGAAGTTAATCATGCGTTTCGATGACACTAACCCAGCCAAAGAGAACGTCCACTTTGAGGAAGTCATCTTGGAAGATGTCGCCATGCTGGAAATAAAGCCGGATCTTTTCACGCACACGTCACAATATTTCGACCTTATGCTAGAGTATTGCGAGAAACTAATGAAAGAAGGGAAGGCTTACGTGGACGACACGGAGCCCGAGACAATGAAGAATGAGCGTGAGCAGAAGGTCGAGTCGAAAAACCGCAACAACTCTCATGAGAAAAATGTGCAGATGTGGCAGGAGATGCTGAAAGGAAGCGAAGCCGGACAAAAATGTTGCGTGAGGGCAAAAATTGACATGCAATCAGCAAATGGCTGCATGAGGGATCCCACCATTTACAGGTGCAAAAACGAGCTGCATCCTCGCACTGGGAACAAATACAAAGCTTATCCTACGTACGATTTTGCTTGTCCAATCGTCGATTCCATTGAAGGAGTCACACACGCTTTGAGAACTTTGGAGTATCACGATCGTGATCCCCAGTTTTATTGGTTCATCGAAGCTTTAGGACTGAGGAAGCCTTACATTTGGGAATACAGTCGATTAAATATGACGAATACCGTTTTGAGCAAGAGAAAATTAACTTGGTTCGTGGATCAAGGATTGGTGGATAGTTGGGATGATCCGAGGATGCCCACAGTGAGGGGCGTGTTGAGGAGAGGGATGACAGTCGAAGGGTTGAAACAGTTCATCATCGCTCAAGGTTCGAGCAAATCTGTCGTTTCCATGCAGTGGGATAAAATCTGGGCATTTAACAAAAAGGTGATCGATCCGATTGCCCCCCGCTACACGGCAGTTGCTTTGGAGAATGTCCCAGTTATTGTTAAAGGTGCACAGGAAGAAAAACAAAGTGTTGCGAGACACCCGAAGTATGCGGAAGTTGGCGAAAAGGACATGTGGATTGGGTCAAAGATTTTAATCGACTCGGCCGATGCAGAAGTTTTGAAAGAGGGTGAAAACGCAACGTTTATCAATTGGGGCAACTTGTTGATCAAGAAAATTAATAAGACGAATGGAGCTGTGACTTCCATTGAAGCTGAACCTAATCTGGGCAACACCGATTACAAGAAAACCTTGAAGTTGACTTGGCTTGCCGAAACAGAAAAAGCTAAGTTTACACCGACTTGGTGTGTTTATTTCGAAGATATCATTAGCAAGGCGGTATTGGGGAAGGATGAAGACTTTAAGCAATACATAGGACATGAAACTAGGGTTAGTTTTACATTTTATTTATGTCTTTTGATCATTTTATTTATTTTTCTTTTTCTGTCATTTAATTCTTATCCTCTTTCATTTCATTTTATTCTTTACCTCTTTAAATTTATTTTCTTATTGTAGAGAGAAATTCAAATGCTCGGCGATCCCGAATTAAAGAAGTTGAAGAAAGGAGACGTCATCCAGTTGCAAAGAAGAGGTTTCTTCAGAGTGGACGAACCGTATGAACCAGCAAATTTACACAGTTGTAAGGAACATCCTGTTATTTTGTTTTATATACCAGACGGACATGCTAAAGAATTACCGACTGCTGGAACACCAAAGCAAGCTGCTGTGGATAAAAAACAGGTATTTAAATTATTTAAAATATTTTACTTATTTCATTGCTGTTATCTGATTATATAAAGTATAATCCGCAAGTAATGAGAGTAATTACACATCCTAAACTATTATTTAGATAACAATGCATTTTTTTCTATTTGTTCTACTTTCTTTAAAAAGTATAAGAGTGGGGAGCCCCACTTAAGTGAAAGCTTTAGTTTGAGAATAAACTCATCAGTTTGCCAAGTGTACAGAAAAGAAAGAACATATGGAATGATGATAATAATTTTCTGTTATTAGTTAACATATGTAATAATTGGTTCCCAATATTGCGTGGTGTAATCGAAATAAATAAATAAAATATTTTCTTGTGCATCAGCAACCAATTCAACCGAAAGGAAACAAGACTCCGACACAAATAAACGAAGAAATAACAAGACAAGGCGATATTGTTCGAAACTTGAAAGCCCAAAAGGCCTCAAAGGGAGAAATCGATGGTGCCGTTAAAATACTATTAGCCCTGAAGGAAGAATATAAGAAACTCACGAATACCGACTGGAAACCGGGGTGTGTACCTTCTGCATCACTACTTGTTGCAGCAGACGAAGTGAGCCTCAACATTAAAGTCTTTTACCAGGGTGACAAAATCCGGAGGTTGAAACTAGAGAAAGCTGACAAAGCAACGGTTGACGCCGAAGTGAAAAACTTGCTCGCTTTTAAGGCCGAGTACAAAGAGAAAGTAGGGAAAGACTGGGCCCCCGGAACACTTCCTCCGAACTTGGCCATTTGTCCTATGCCTACTAGGCCTGTTCCTAATGCAAGTTCACAGCAAATAAGTCCGCAGCAAATGGCTACTCCTACGAAGGATGAAAGCGGGATTCTCACCAAAATTGCAGAGCAAGGAGATAAAATACGTGACTTGAAGGCAAAAAAAGCCGATAAGGCCTCGATAGATGCAGAAGTAAAAATTTTATTGGCTTTCAAAGCTGATTATAAAACTTTGACTGGGACAGAGTGGAAACCGGGAATGACTGCAAGTTCTGTTGCAAACAAAACTGTTCAAAATGAAAGAGGGGATGCGTCGTCTGAAAAAGAAACTTTAACGAATAAAATCACAGAGCAAGGGAATCTGGTTAGGCAGATGAAGACTTCAAAAGCCTCTGAGGTGAGTTATTCTATTTGTTTATTAAAGATGTAGAGGACCATTATATATAAAATTTTAGCCTGACGTAACAGCAGCTGTTAGTATTCTTCTGGATCTAAAATCCCAATACAAAACATTGACTGGCATGGACTTCCCGAACACGGGGGCCAAGAAGCCTCAAAAGCAAGAAAAGCAGCAAAATCAAGAAAAACAACAAAAACAAAACACTGCCAAGCAACAGGGTGCCATTAAACAAAAGCCAGCCGCGAAAGAGAAGAAACCTGTAAACGAGGCCCAGGCTGAAGATGGATCCCTCAAGAAGCAAACACGTTTGTGTGTCGAAGCCAAAAAAGAAGAAAACCTAGCCGACTGGTATTCTCAAGTCATCACGAAAGGAGAGATGATTGAATATTACAATGTGTCTGGTTGTTACATCCTGAGGCCTTGGTCTTACTCCATTTGGGAGGCGATTAAAGATTGGTTCGACGTAGAAATCAAAAAGCTCGGAGTTCGCAACTGCTATTTCCCGATCTTTGTCTCCAGAAGTGTGTTAGAGAAAGAAAAGACACACATAGCCGATTTTGCCCCTGAAGTTGCCTGGGTGACCAAGTCAGGCGATTCGGAAATGGCCGAGCCGATTGCAGTCCGGCCAACATCGGAGACTGTCATGTACCCAGCTTACGCCAAATGGATTCAATCTTACCGTGACCTTCCCATTAAATTGAATCAGTGGAACAACGTAGTGCGATGGGAATTCAAACACCCGCAGCCATTTTTACGGACTCGTGAATTCTTGTGGCAGGAAGGACACACGGCTTATGCTTCTTCCAAAGATGCCAGAGATGAGGTTAAGGTTATTTTAGATCTTTACGCTCAAATCTACGAAGATCTTTTGGCAATACCAGTTATAAAGGGAAGAAAAACTGAAAAAGAGAAGTTCGCTGGAGGTAATTTCAAAATTTCTTTTTAAAAATCTGCTAATAAAAGATTTACAAATACTTATAATAATGGGCATAAGGTCTCAAAAAAATATATATTTAAATTTCTATCTCAACGTTTCGTTATAAGATAATAATTTCTTCAGGAGACACTAAATTACTACAAAATATGAAACTTTCTTATAACGAAACGTTGAGATAGAAATTTAAATATATATTTTTTTGGGACCTTATGCTCATTATTACAAGTATTTGATAATTAAAAATAAAAGGTCAAAAAACAATAAAGTTTAATATAAAAGATTTACCTTTAACCCGCGGTAGCACGAGCTATAGTCGAAAAGACCACACAGTGGGTTTAACGCGTGGATCTTATTAAGATGAAAAGTTACGACTGTGACAAATTAGAAGTGCCTCGTCCGAACGTGCAACTAGCCTTCTATGTGATTTAACCAGATGTGCACTCTTCCGTTTTAGGGTAAAAAAATCAAAAGCAGTTGAGTGTGCTACTAGATTTGTAGAGTCTATGCATCCTGCGTGGCGTTTTGTATGTAATTTTGATACAAGGTTAGGCATATATTTGTATTTGTCAATCAGATCCTTTGGAGTAAGTTTTGTTTGTTGTTTGTAAGTTTGTCCGAGAAGGAAAAACAGAAAAACAAAGTCACAATGCAGTGTGTCTAAAATATAGATTTGTTGCGAACATACGGTGGCGAAGTGCTCAAATTGCTAAATTGCATTGTATTATTTAATAATTGTTTATGTACCTTAAATAAATATTGTTATATTAACAAATAGTTGCACTATTTAGTAATTCTTAGCCCAAAAAGTCATGTGGTCAAAACGACCATAGCGCGTGCCACCGCGTAACTATTTTAGCACGTGCTACGCCGGGTTAAAATACTTTTAAAATTTATTTTTTTAATAATTTAATTTTTTATTATAATTATTCAATTCTAGGTGATTATACCTATACAGTAGAAGCATTCGTCTCGGCTAGCGGACGAGCCATCCAAGGTGCGACCTCACATCACTTGGGCCAGAACTTCTCCAAAATGTTCGATATCGTTTACGCCGATCCAGAAACGGAGGAAAAAAAATTCGTGTACCAGAATTCTTGGGGAATCACTACAAGAACCGTGGGCGTCATGATAATGGTCCACGCTGATAATCAAGGCCTTGTTTTACCCCCCAGAGTTGCTGCCGTTCAAATCGTCATTGTTCCTTGCGGGGTCACTGTTAAATTGCCTGAAGCCGACAGAAAAGAATTGCAAAATTCCTGCGACACCCTAGAGCATGAATTGAAGGAATCCGGAATCCGCGTTGAGGGCGATTACCGAGACAATTATTCCCCAGGCTGGAAGTTCAATCATTGGGAATTAAAAGGTGTGCCGATTCGAGTAGAACTGGGGCCTAACGATATTAAAAATAAACAACTCATTGCCGTTAGGAGGGATACCGGGGAAAAAGTCGCCATTAAACGAGACACGGCCGTTAAAGATCTTTCTGATCTTCTCAACGTTATTCAAAAGAATATGTATGAAAAAGCTTTGAGTGACATGAACGAACACAAAGTTTTGCTTAATAATTGGGATCAGTTCTCCATTAACCTGGATAAGAAAAACATTATTTTAGCACCATTCTGTGGGGAAATTAACTGCGAGGATCGGATTAAGCAAGACAGCACGAGGTATGTAACTTGTTATAGTATTGTTACTTACTTATACTTAATTAGGCATAAAATTTAATTAATTCTTTTCTTATGAAAGAGAGGACGAGGCTGAGCCTGGAGCACCTGCAATGGGGGCTAAGTCGCTTTGTATTCCGTTAGAACAACCGAGAGCTGTTAAACCAACGGACAGATGTATTCATCCTTCTTGCAAAAACCCTCCCAAGTTTTATACTTTATTTGGAAGGAGTTACTAGTGTTCATATTCAATAAGTAATAATTAATTTTATAATCCCAGCTTGGGAAAAATAAACAACGTTAATTTGAATATAAATTTTATTACTTACTAATTGTCATTACTTGGATAAAGAACTTACCTCTCTATTCATTCTTGATTAAATTCTAATGTAAAGCCTTCGTCCTCAATTAACTTTCCGCTTTTATCCAGCTTTATTTTTGACTTTAAAGGCTTGTAATCTTTGGGCAGAACGGTGTTATGTGCGGATTTAACATGGGTTCTGAGCGAAATCCGTTGCGTGTAGCCTTTAGAACAGAAAGGGCAAAAGTAAGGTTGCTCCTTGACGTGCTGTCTCAGATGTATCTTCAATCCGACCTCGCTGGTGTAGTTTTTGCTGC
The DNA here is from genome assembly GCA_033557875.1 of Quadriops clusia. Lineage (NCBI taxonomy): Eukaryota > Metazoa > Arthropoda > Insecta > Coleoptera > Hydrophilidae > Quadriops > Quadriops clusia. The sequence continues at coordinate 46,082 of JAWQRP010000024.1, read as the reverse complement.
AAAATTGGCACTGGAAAGGACGTGCCCCCGTGTGCGAGTTCATGTGGATTTCAAAGGTTCTTTTATGGTGAAAAGTTCGACTGCACAACTGACACTGATGTCGCCTTTTCCTCTCTCTGTGCCCCAGCCGCATGTGGCCCCGATATTCCCCCTTAAACTTGAATTCCTTCCCGCAGATTGCGCAAACGGATTCTTGTGGAACGTGGTTGTCCTTGTGGAATCGGAAGCTCTCCTTGTTTTTGCAAACCTTGCCGCAGATTTCACATTTCACCGGCTTGCAGTTCGGATCATGCTGGGTCAAAATGTGCTTCTTCATATTATCTCTATCAATTAATCGCATATATATTTTTAAACAGAATATACTTTCAACAATATCTTTTTCAAAAGAATAAATAAAAAATACATATTTTTTAAATTATACCTTTGAATCATTTGCCCACAAAACGAGCAAGGAAGGGCGCTCTTCTCTCTGTTTTGGTTTCGTTTCTCGTTCCTATTCTTACATTCCTCTTTCATGTGCTTCGAGTAAATGTGCCAATACATCGAGTCGTACCCTGGCAACACCAAATCGCACAAATTACATTTGTACGCTCTCGACCCATCTTCCATGATTATAACAGTCTTCATATCTTTTAGTTTCGAGTCTTTAGTCCTCACCTCCTGTGGTTTTAGCCCTTTTTCTGAATGTTCCCTGAAGGTGTGTGTGTAGATCGAAGGTCTGTTTGCCGCTTGAAAGCTGCAAAAGTTGCATTGATAAATCGTCTCACCATTCTCCCCCTCTATCACTGACATTGTTCTCTGATGTGCAGGTTTGATTCCCTTTCCTGCATGAACCTGCTGAGCATGTTCGTATAGGTTGTTGGACAATGTCGAGGAATAATCGCAAACGGAACAATCGTATTTCTTTGTTTCTTCATTAACTTCCACACTCATACCTTTGCTCCTAAATTTCCTCATCAAACCTTTTTCCGAATGTTTTGAATACATGTGCCAGTGTATAGCTCTAGCGCCATATGTTTCAAAATCACACAAGGTACATTTGTGGAATTCTAGACCATCTCTATAAACAATTTTGCTTTTCTTATTTTTCTTTAGGGACCGTTTGTTAATTTTATGACGCATTGGCACATCTTCACTTGTATTGTTCAGATTATAATTCGTTTCATCTTCTCCTTTTAATATTAATTCTGTGTGTAAATCATACTCGAATAATTCTGGAGAAGATGTTATTAAATCTTCAATTTTCGTTGCAATAGATTCATTTAATTCTGTTGCCTCACCAATGAAAATCGTTTCTACGCTGTTAGTATCCATGTTCGATTCATCTTTAACATTTAGTTCTGGTAAGTTAAGAATTATGCAGGTCGACTCCTGTAATTTATGTTGATTGTTCAGTTCTTTCAAAGTGTTGTTGCTTTGTAGAATAATTTCTCGAAACTCAGAAAAACTCTTCAATTTTTCGGTGCATTGGTGACATATTTTTGATGAGAGCGTTGGGTTTTCTTGAACCTAAAAATGTATAATTAGTTTTTAGTTATAAACCCTTTAAAGAAGGGACACGTTAAATCAGAAAGATAGTTGTCTTATACATTATTGAATATGATGGATTAAAGTTTTCTTTGAACATTAAATACGCCAAGATTTTCCTTAAATAATTCTTCTTTGAATGTTGATAATCCTGGTGTCTTCTTAATGAGGTCGTCGAACTCTACTTTTGCCTTCTCAAAAATTATGATCTATTAACAAGAGTCTCTCTTGTCGAGTCTCATTTTATGAGATGCAATGTCTTTATGTGCATAATTCAACACTTACGTCAATCGAAGATAGAACTTTAATTCTCCTCACGATCTCCACATCGGAATGCAAAGACAGGAGCTCACAGTCTTTTGCGAGACAAGTTCGACACAGGTTCATTTTCTCCATAATTATGTTCATCTATTATTATTAAGAAATCTTCTAGGGAAAGTTCAAATAAACACTGTTAAGATTAAGCACAGAGGTGCAGAATTATGTTTTCAAACATCACATTTCTAGGTTAAGTTTTGACATTCCGATATGTGCTGCCACCTGCCCGCGGAGTCGTTGCCTACGGACATTGGTAGCGTTGATTGGTTATGAGATTAGGGGTCATCCATTACTTACGTAAGGGTTTAGGGTCGTTGGGTATAGGGGACAGAGGAGTTCATCGCCAAAACCTTACGCAGCTTTACGTGGGAGTCTTAAAAAGCCTTCGGTAGGTGGAGGGGTGAGCCCTAATGGTGTATTCACACACACGTGCAGCGCTCGACAGACCACGGTCAGGTCAGAGCAAATTAGTACACAAGGCATAGGCTCTGCTCGGTCGGTGCCCTGCACGGTCGTTGGCGACATGTGTGAATGCAAGCATTTAAAACTCGTACAAGCGGACTTGTCCTGGCCGTGCTCTGTTCATCTGCTGCACGTGTGTGTGAATACACCATAAATGGGCAAATCCGTCCTTACGTAATTAATGGATGACCCCTTACTCATGACAAGTGATGTACCGCAAAATTAAAAATGAATGTAGCGTAAATACTTTATTCAACAGTAAATAAAATCAAAATTTTAAACGCAAGCATCTAGTAGAATGGGTACGATTTGACCAAACAAACCTTAACAATAATATCAGGCTTTTCAAATCTATCAAAAATAAATGATATAATGTTCATTATTGTTGCACGTATTCGTGGTTGCCTATACAATAAATGAAAAAATAAATAAGCGCAAATTTGTTATTAAATTATTCAAATCGTGTTGAACGCAATCGTTGTAAAGAAAGCATGAATTCTAATTAGTATCAAATAAAACTATTCATAGTAAAACTAAATTATTTAAAAAAGGGTATTGTAAATGTACAACACAAAATTGAATTATCTCCCCTTTAGTTTTAAACGTTGGTTTTAAATGGACATGTCTCCCGAAGGAAATGAGGAATCTTCCAGGGAAGTAAGATTTTTAATTTATCTATATATTTTTAAATTTTACACAATACAGTTTACTTCCTTGGCGTATCCTATTTAAACGACCTTAATATACAAGTTAATCGAAATCAAGATATCCAGACGTATTGTTTACAAATAAACAACTGACATTTATGACAGTAACATAACCTAACTCTTTGTTTCCGCATGAAGCAACAATAAAAAGGATAAAGCCTCTTCAATTGAGTTGTTTACGGTAAACGATCAGAAATAATGAGGAAGCGGTTCGACTTTCAGGTTTCCCAACATGAGAACGAAGATGATTCGAATGGTGACGAGATGAAGGAAAGCATTCACAGTGTGCCCCCTCTTGCCGGGATCGTCTTCATAGTAAGCTTAGGTGCCCTTTTCACCTTCGTATACTTCATAGATGGACTTTTGCCCACTGGGATCGATGAAGGCGATGAGGTGATTTGAAACAACGATATCTTTTTAATAATAATATCTTCATTTGGTATGTTTTCATTCTTCTAAATTGTGTAATTGTTTAGGTTTTTCTCTTGGGTTATGTGAAGAATGTGCAATTATTAAAATAATCAATTAAACAAAAATATTTTAATAATTGGGTCCTGCAGTGATTTATTTAAAATTGCAAAGAGAAGGTATTACAAAGCAGATCTAATACGGTTTTTGCAAGAAAAAAAGTAATCAAAACATTTTAAATGATTAATTAAAGTTTAAATGAAACCTTTACCACAGTTTTGACTAATACCGTTATCAATCGTAATGCGCATGAATGGATTCATGTAATCACGTCGAAGTGGATGAAAGATCATAGATGGACGATTATGGATCATTTATACGATGATAGTATATTGCGAGGAATTCAGTTACGAATGTAACTTATACGACAATTATAATCACACGTTATAATCATAACTTTCGTAACGTTTACATTATAATTATTCTCGTCAGAGATGCTGTTGAATGCAATTTTTGCAATATACTATCACCGTCTAAATGGTCCATTATGTTAAGCAAACGCTCCAGGATCTATACGATTAGATGCGCATACCAGCAAAGGTTTCACTGACCAATCAAGGGAGAGGAACTGTCTGAGTCATCATTCAAATATTAAAGTTTCATTTATTACTAAGGGAACTGAGTTAATTATAATAATCATGATTAACATGTTAGTATTTACAGAATTTAATTGTCAAATACCTGTCGCATGCAAGGACCCCATTGCACAATCTTCATTTAACCCAAGAAAAAAGTCTGAAACAATTATAATATCTTTATCTGAATAATAATAATAAAAATGAGATTAGTTTTTCACCTAAATAATAATTATTATTTCATTGTTAATAGGACTATATTACCCAATAATTTAATTTGGATATCTAAATAATAATAAAAACATAATAGAGTAAGTAATATACATATTTTGATTTTAGTATTACGCCCAGTTCAAATCCAGGTTTGTAGCGACACGAGCAGAAGCTGACCTACAAAATTTAACACAAATAGGACCCCGAACCACGGGAAGCTACGAAAACGAAGTGTTAGCTGTAAACTACATAAAAAATAAATTAGACATAATCAAACGACAGCACGGCAAATTGGAAATTGATCACCAAGTTGTGTCCGGTGCTTACTTCCTGAATTTCAAACCTTACGGGACCATAAATGTTTACGCAAACGTGCAGAACATTGTCGCACGACTGCCAGGAAACACGAATCGAAGCATTCTGATCAACGCTCACTTCGACAGTGTCCCAAATGCCCAAGGGGCTTGTGATGACGGAATAATGGTGGCTACGATGTTGGAGCTCATCCGAAAATTGACCGTTTCTTCGAACCAATTTGAATACACCTTTATATTTCTGTTTAATGGTGCCGAGGAGACTCCTCTGCAGGCTTCTCACGGGTTCATAACGAAGCACAAGTGGGCGAAATCTTGCGTCTTAGTGGTGAATCTGGAAGCGGCTGGGTACGGTGGTAAGGAAATTTTGTTTCAAACGGGTCCTGGTCATTCCTGGCTGCTGAAATATTACGCGAAAGTTCCGTATCCTTATGCTCAAGCTGCCGGAGAAGAAATTTTCCAGAGCAACATCATTCCGTCGGACACGGACTTCAGGGTATTCAGAGACTTTGGAGGATTGTTTGGGTACGACTTTGCTTTCGTTCGAAACGGCTATCGCTACCACACAAGCCACGATTTATTCGGGGATATTCCATTGGGCTCGTATCAGCACGTTGGAGACAATATTCTCACTTTGTTGAGACAATTGGGGAATGCCCCGGAAATAGCAGAAATCCATGTGCTAGATGCTGAGGCTGAAGAGAAAAAAAATAATGACAAAATGGTTTATTACGATTTTATGGGACTGTTTATGATTACCTACAATATGACCATGGCTTATGTCATAAACTTAACTACAGTTGTGTTATCTCTCGTGGTGGCCATAAAAGGTTACATAGACTTTGGAATAAAGTGTTCCTGGAAATGCCTATCGATAGTAGGGTTAAATTATGCTGGAATTCTCGGCGGCTGGATTGCCGGGGCAATTTTCGTGGCAATTTTAGCACTTATTTTGGATGGCCTTAATTACTCTATGAGTTGGTTTCATCACCCTTGGATGGTTTTCGGATTGTATTGCATTCCAATTCTTTGTTGCTCAATGAGGAGTATAGCCCTGATTAACTTATACAATAATAAAGTAAATAAGACTTCTTTGAGTGGACTTTGCCAGTTGCAAACCCATTCAACGAGACTCATTTGGACAATCGTAATATTTATCGGAACAATGAAAGAAATCAGGTCGGTGTATGCCTTGGTCCTGCCTGTCCTTTTTAATACTGCCGCCTTTGGGATTATTCAGATGTTTAACCTGCAGTACAGCGGTAAACAATCATAACTTTTTTGTCGATTTTACATCTAATAATTTTATTTTTGTTTTTAGTGAGAAAATGGCAGGTTCTCCACTTGTCCAGCACTTTGATACCGACAATGTTCCTGTTCTACACATCATTGATTACATTAACCCTCTTCATCCCGATTACGGGAAGAATAGGCTCCGAAAAGAATCCTGAACTTATTGTCGGCTTTTTGTGCTATTTCTTCACCATTTTGTCCACTTCCTTATTCTTCCCTTTGATAACGTTAGTCCGTAATTCGAAGAAATTTTTTATTGCACTAGGTTCAGTGTTTGTCGTATTCTTCATATTGGTTTTCACGCCAGTTGGGTTTCCTTACTATGGAGAACTGGGATCTTCGGCTGTACAGCGTCAGTGGATTTATGTAAGAATAATTCCATTTAATTTGTACCTTAGATTACCTGAATTTGATAAAATAATTTAATTTAATAGATAATTGTTTTGTATAGCACACTACTCGGAATTTTTACGACGAAAACAACACCTTGATACGGAACGATTCTGGTTTCTTCATGTTGAACATGGATCGCAATTCTCCCAGAATATTGAATAAGTATGTAAAGGCTCTGGAGAAGAAGGTACCAATAGACGATTTTTGTGAATCATACTTGGTCTGTGGGCTTCCCTTACAGCATTCCAGAATGATTCAAGTTATGTATGTATAAACAGTTTTTTTTTATTTTTACTCGTGTATAATAATTATTATGTACTTACTTATAATTTGTTATATCTATGTGTATGATCAACAATAAGCCCAAGATTATTTTCTTAGTAATGTTATTCTAAAATAAGAGAAATCTAATTCTTCATGATATATGACTAAAAATAGTTACTGATGTCCCTATTTCTCTATAATCACAAAACAAATTGCAGTATAATTACTCTTTTCAAATTAGATAATAATAATAATAATACAACAATGTTGGAACTGGATTCCTCCCTTCTAGAGTGTTCCGTGTGTTTGGAAGTTATGATCAATAATATTCACTTGTGCATCCAAGGACACAGTATTTGTGCCGGATGCTTGGAAAAGAATATCAACGTGTGCCCTAAATGTCGAGCAGAAGTTTTCCTCCATCAAAGAAACTACAGATTGGAAGAGTTGATCAAAGCATGCTGGAGGATTATGCATTATTCCTTGGAAGTTAGACCTATCAATTGCAGCTTTTCTGCTTACGGATGTCAATAAAAAATTATGATTCTGGATCAAAGTAAGCACGAAGAAAAATGTGATATTAGCCAATTCCTTGTACTTTTCAATTACAAGGTTGCCCGGAAAGATTGCCCAAATCTGAAGCATTAACCCATGAAGTAGTGTGTTTCTTTAGGGTTGTTAAATGTCAATATTCGGCAAAAGAGTGAACAGAGAAGCTGAGGAAATTCGAGATGAAGAAGATTGCCTCCTCAATTCAATATTTGTCCCAGAATTCAATGATAATGTTCTTAAATGCGACATGTGTTGCCAATACCTCTTCTGCAAAGTTTTCTGCACGGGCAATACTGTCATATGCAATACGTGCATTAATGGTGTTTCCAGAAACAATAATAAAGTTCAGAACATTATCGAGGAAATTGGGAAATTCTTAGCAATGCCTTGTATGTTTGCTCAAAATGGTTGTGAGAAAACTGTTAAACAGTTGCAAAAAAACAGTCATGAAATGATATGTTGTTCGAGGAACATTGAATGTTTGATATGCTCTAGGAAGGGACTTATTCGTCAGTTGTATCAACATGTTCAAATCCACCTTGAAATCCAAATGTAATAAATACCAAACGAGTGAACTCAAACACTTTCGTTGCAGTAGTTGATTTACAACACTATAGATGTAAGGGCATTATTAAAATTCTTTTTTCCCTAATGCACATTCGTACAGATGCCATAAATGTTTGTTGAAATTTCGAATTGCATTTGGAAAAGTCTCGGAGAAAAGTAATCATGGAAGGTGTTTGTACTTATGATGTGCCGTTGAGACTTGGGGAAGCGATCCCAGCGAATTTGATTGAGTTCAACGAAAATGAACTTTTAAATTTCCAGAACGCTAGTGGGGTTATTGAGGCGAGGTATTGAAACCCAAGAACATCAAATAATTTGTAACACAATTTTATGTGAATCCAATAAATAAAACCTGCATCTTATTTTAAATTAATTCTTAATTCTTATTTATGCTTCCAAACATATTCGTTTTGAAATCGAAGATCCAATAGTTTTTTTTTTAAATTCATTATAAATTATTCTTCTCTTTGGAATACATATTAAAGTTCTAAATTCATTTATTGTAACTAAAATACTGTTGGGTAGTATGGTAATAATTTTATTTTTTAATAATAAGTTAATATAAACAAATAAAAATAGGTTGAAATAGAAACAAATTATATTCTTGCTTTAACAATACTGTTACTTAACATATACTGCTTGTTGTGGGTTAATAAAACTAGATGCAATTTAGTAACTAAACTGCAATGTAACACATCTCATCTTAATGGTTAAAGAGCTTTTAATATTGCAGGAAGAAAAGCACGTGGATTCCGGCACATGCTCCGGATGTAGTGAATCTACCCAACATAGAACTCATTTCGAAAACAACTACTTCCGATAATGTCATGAGATATAATTTTATCTTAAACGGGACGGATAACATGAACATTTATTTTTCTCCGAGGGAAGGGATGACGGTGCGACACATAAGCTTGCTGCAAGAGCTTGTAAAAACCAACTTGCGATGGAAAGATCGACCTTTGTACTTCATTCGGTATCAATGGGGGAAGATTCCGACACCTCTGGAGTTTTATGTAGAAATCGTTACTCCTATTGGCTGGGAGGGAGCTACTATGGACTTGGCTTTCAGTGGGCGATATATTCTCCCCAGACACATACAAAATGAGGACTTTCGTAATCTTCTGTTACAGTTTCCTGATTGGACAAACTGTATGACAGGGGATGCTACTTACGAATCTCGGGTATTTTAACTTAACTGACTGTTTATTTAAATTTTACTTAATGATTTCTCTGAACGGAATGTTAACTAGATGTATACGTGTGTTAACTGGTTGTATAAATGTTAACTGAATTTATAAATGTTACGTGTCTTAAATGATTGTTCAATGTTATACATGTGATAGAATATACAATACTCCTATTTGTTATATGGCTCAAAGAAGAAAAATAAAGTTTCTATTGTCAAATTGATGTTGACAGTGCATTATAAAGACACCCCTTGAACAAATAAGTGCAGATTACACACCTGTGTACCTGTTCCAAATTTAAAGTAATTATGCCTTGCACAAAGTGATGATGCATTATTAAAATAATCGTTTAATAATCCATACATGGAAGAAGTAGACTACTGTGGCGAAGATCACGAATACAATCAGCTCATTTTAAGTACTAACTCTCTAATTAGAATTTTGTCAATGATGAGGAGGAAACGGTGCCGCCCTCAACTCCCCCGAATCGTCGAGGAATCAATTTCCTGCTTGGAAAGAGATAGTATTCACAGTGTTAAGGCGACCTTTGCAATTCTTCTCTTATGCTTCATTCTCGGCTGTTTAGCTGTCCTCTACTTTCTGGATGGAAGGCTGCCGACGCCTCTTATGCTCGATGACGAGGTAAAAAAAAATTACATTTGATTTAATCACTTTCCTTAATTTAATTTATTGAATTCAAATCATTTGAACTAATTTAATGAAGACTGAGAATCCAGATGCCTTCATTAGCGAAAGAGCTCAAGCAGACTTGAAAAGTTTAACATCAATCGGACCTCGAGTTACGGGAACTTATGAAAACGAAGTTCAAGCCGTCAACTTCCTCAAGAAGGCAATCAATGAAATCATCAAGTCAACTAACCGCGGGGTCGAAATGGATCATCAAATCGCCTCGGGTTCGTTTTATTTACCGTTGAAGCCTTATGGCGCATTCAATGCTTACGGGAACATACAAAATATTATCGTTCGAATTCAAGGCAAATCAAATAATGCCATTTTGGTGAATGCCCACTTCGATACTGTGGCGAACAGTCCAGGTAATTTTCTTTCATAATAAATTGAAAACGTGCAGATTAAAGAAAATATAAATTAAATAACATCTTGATGTAGAATATTTATATTTTGCGAATGAATTCCAGGAGGCAGTGATGACGGCATAATGTGTGCGGCTCTCCTGGAGGTTCTACGAAAGATATGCAAAAGCGAAGAGTTCATCGAGTCCACCATTATATTGTTGTTCAACGGGGCTGAGGAGACTCCATTGAAAGGATCGCACGCTTTCATAACCCAGCACAAGTGGGCAAAAGATGTGAAATTGTTCATCAATCTTGATGCAGCAGGTTCGGGGCACAAAGAATATTTGTTCCAAACAGGACCCAAAAACTCCTGGCCTGTTAAGTACTACAAATTGGTTCCCCATCCTTACGGTCAAACGCTCGGGGAAGACCTGTTCAGATGGGGTTTTATTCCTTCGGAAACGGACTTCATGATATTCAGTGAATTTGGACGTCTGTCTGGTTGCGACTTTGCTTTTTCCCGAAATAGTTATACTTACCATACTAAGTACGATGATGCCGATGGAATTCCGTTGGGAACTTTCCAGCACTTAGGAGGTAACATTCTGATGTTTGTTAAGAGTTTGGGAAACGCCCCAGAAATGAACGACGACTACAACTCTTGCACTAGATTTGTTTACTTTGATTTTGTGGCCTTCTTCATGATCGCTTACACCGATGCCGTAGCTTTCTTTATTAATCTAGCCGTATCCATCTTATCATTCATTTGTGCGATGAAAGCATTCCAAGACTTCGGTATAGAATTAAGCGGAAAGAATACCGGGACTCTTGCGTCGTACTTCGGGGATCTTTTCGGAGGGTGGATCGTTGGAGCTATTTTTATCAATGCCTTTGCATATGTTTTGGATAGTACCCATCCGATGAGTTGGTACTATAACCAGTACTTAGTGATTGGGTTATTTTGTGCCCCGACTCTTGCCTGTGCTAGTGCGACGACTTTCCTGATAAAGCGGAAATTGAACAAAAACCAAAAGCTGTCGATCGGAGCCCTTTGCCAATTGCAATTGCACACCACAAGAACAGTTCTGACCGTTTTACTCTTCCTTGGTACATTAGTCAACGCTAGGAGCGTTTACTTGTTGCTTTTTCCAGTTTTGTTTGGCACTATCGCTTTTGGAATTGTGCAAATTCTCAAGTGGCAACAGAGCAGTAAGTTTTAATATTACTTTACATTATTATATTACTTTTTTTTTGAGAGAGAAATTCCAACGAGGTTCCTTTAATTAATTAAATAAATAAAAGTACTTTTAAGTTGTTCTTGTAATAGTTTATTTTTATAAACCTTTTATATAAAAGTTAACGTTCATTTTATGTTGTATGTCAATTTTAACAACAGTAATTTGTGACAATTATCTGCTATTAATCTCCATGAAACTATCATATGCCAAATTCATAATTATGACTAAGCGCCGGATGATGACTTGAGAATCAAGTCCAAACTAGTCGTGCATGTTTATAAAAATAAAATATTACAAGGACTACTTAAAAGTACTTTTATTTATTTCATTAATTATTTTATTAGTTAGTATAATAATTACCTATTAATTACTTAAAGAATTAAATAAAATCTTTTTAGTAAGAAAATGGCAAATTATCTACGTGGTGAGCACTATAATTCCGACAATATTCTTGTGTTACATTTCTCTGCAAGTTGTCGCAGTTATGATACCGATAATGGGGCGAATGGGACCTGGAGTAAATGTGGATTTGAGCATCGGGTACCTTTGCTTTAGCCTCACTATTTTGGTTACTTCTTCTTACGTCCCATTGATAACGTTAGTGAACAAGCCGAAGATATTCTTCATCATGCTGTTGACTATGTTTTTGGGTTGTATTGTTATGGCGTCTACCCCTCAGGGCTTCCCCTACACAGGAAATCCACAATCACCTACGCCACAGCAATATTTCATTTATGTAAACAAAAAAATCAAATTTGCCAGTTATGAAAATTTTTAATTAAGTTTCTTGTATATAGCACACTACGAGAAACTTCTATGATAAAGAAGGGGATTTGTATCGAAAAGACGCCGGATACTTTATGGTCAACATGGACAGGAACGCGCCTCAAATCATTTCGCAATACGTTAAGGATATAGAGAAAGCCATTAGCATTAAACAATTCTGCAAAGATTACTTGCTTTGTGCTTATCCTATTGAGTTTACAAAGTTGCTCGATGTCAAGTAATTTTTAATTTAATACCAACGCTGTTATGAAATTTCCCTTCTTAATTCTTTTAGAACATGTTGTCTTTGGATTCCAACAGAACAAGTAGTCGTATACGAGCCGGCAACTCTGCAACTCACCTCGAAGAACATTATTTCACCACGAATATTAAGATATAATTTCACATTAACAGGTTGAAGCAATCTAAAGATTTATACATTTCTCTTTACAGTATTATTATTATTATCATCCTACCAATTTATTCTTTCAATTTATAGGCCCCTACGAAATTACCATGTTTTTCTCCCCAAGAAAAGGCTCGTCTCTGGTGAGTACAAGCTTGTCGAAGCATTTTAGCCACAAAGGGATTGTCTGGAAAGACAAGAGACCTGTATACTTCCTCTCATATGTTTGGGGAGAAAAGTCGAGACCGTTGGAGTTTTCCCTTGACTTCCGGGTTGCTCCGAATTGGAACGGAGAGACGATGGACTTGGCGATTAGCTGCCACTTTGCCCACCAACAATCGGTCAGCCACACAGCACAATTTTCCGCCTTTCTCGAGAAATTCCCAGATTGGACCACCGTGGTAACCGGTATCGCATCCTATGAGGCTTGGGTATATTAGCATGACGAGCTTTTTGTAGAATTTATTTTCGCTGCGTAATATATTATTGTTTTCGATCAGTTTGAGTTGTTTTTAAGAATAATATACCTCAACATTTTGTTGGTAATTATCTTTATTACACTCATCTTCATTAATACTTTCTCTATAAGCTCACTTTAACCACATATATGTGCTTTAACCCTGCACAGAAAATTAAGTGAAAATAGAGGTCTAAGCACACATGAAGGAGTGTGTATCTATGTAAAAAACGAATATGACTACATTGAGCAGGAAGAAATTAAAAACAAGACAAGAGAACGAATATGTGAGGCTGTTGCTGTATTTCTTTCTACCAGTGGATGTGAAGTTGCTGTTGGGAGGCGACGTCAATGTACACTTTCTGAAGAATGAGAAAATGCAATATAGAACGGTAGAAGTCCTGTATAACAATTGACAGAAGAACAGTGTACGAGTTAACACATGTGTGGGGAAGATGTCAGAACTGCTTATATAGACAACATTTTTACAAATGCAGATCCTAACTTAGGGTTTTAACATCTGTTGGAGACCACTCAGTACAGAAAATTGAACTATTATACGACAGGAGTTCTACAAATAATAATAACGCTAGAGTTAGTTCCTTCAAGAACGAAAACTACGAAATGTTCAATACCTTACTTTCCCAGCAGAATTGGAGCTTTACTCAATATGGGGAAGACCCCAATCTCATGTTTTCCTATTGGATTTGCTACTCTGCTTCGAAAATTATATTTGCCAGTTTTATAGTTTTCCCTAATGTCCAACATCACTACAACCTCGCTCCACTGTGAGCCAGCCAAAGTTGACTTAAAAATCATATGGTTTTAGGTATAACTTCTACATTTGGTGCACTATCGAATTGATTTTTGTAATGACGTCTTTAGTTTGCCATTTGAAATCCTTGAGAATCAAAAAAATTTAAGAATCATGAAAACTACCCCCAGAAATTACAATAAATAAGAGTTTTGGCACGTTTTTTCCACTATAATATAAATACTAGACGAAATATTTCAATATACGTTACAGAATATTAATCCTCATTTAATTATAACAGAAAATACCCTACATACAACCACCCAAAATCGCACCCTTTAGGAGATATTTAAATATTTCCCCATGGATGCATAATACTCCACGTTCAAAGGGTATTTTATTCTCATATAATTTCTCAAGAAACTTTACTGACACCTTTGATTTGTGATCCATAATCTTGCATATCCACCCCCAACAATAAGGTTGGCAATTGTTTTTTACTGTTTAATTTTGGGGGACTGTACCTCCCTTAGGGTTGAGAATCGGACTTGATTCATAGGAACTTTTTTGCTTATTTTAGTGAGATCTATTATGGGTTAAAAAATGTGCCCTACGATTAGAATCACCCTGTATATATACCAGATGCTAACCAACAGATATACACAATAATGCAGCTCTATTGCCGCACAGTGGCCCAAATTCATAATCTAGGTGGACAAAATTCATAAAACGCATTAATTTTTCTAATATAAACTGTAATAAAAAAAATAAAACAGAATACAGCGTGACTTTGAGTTCGTGTAAGTTGCACCAAATTTCATACAAACATCTGTCAACAATTAATCAATTTTTGCAATTTTTCCATGAAATAGTTCAAATATTTGTATCGCAAGTTGTTCACGAAGGTAAGTACTAAACATCATTTATAAAAAGAAAGCTACATAAAACATGTAGATTTTGCATGTATAATTTGTACATTGAAATTTAAGAAATAGAAAAATTGTGTTTCTATTATAAACCAGAAATCCTAAGATTCCCACGGATTCTCTGAAAATCCTTACGTTTAAGTTAGAACAAAGCCTAAACATTTATATTGTGTCCAATTCAACTGCCTCTCAGCTTATTATACTTGTCAGATGACCTCTTTTCGACAATTTCATATCAGACGCTATTTAATGTGTTGCATAATGAAATAAATGCAAAAAGTCAAAGTTGTACACACAAAATTTACGTGTTAGCTAAGTTTGATTTAGAAAACAGTGTAGAACAGAAAAATATTAAAAAAAGAAAAATTGGACGATGACGTTAGTTTAAAAATGGTAAAATTCTAAAAGAACAAAACTAAGATTTTGGTTAAAAATGTTGAATGGTTTAAAATTAATTTAGATATTCCTAGCGAAGTAAGATTAATAATTACTCCATTTTAGGAGGTCTCTGAAAGTTGGCGGGCATTTAAAGATGTTTGTTTTCCTTAATATTTGAATTTTGTCCAATATATGCATAGAGGAGTGGAGACCTCTCCACATGGTTGGCTATAGAAGGAAGCACGGGAATATGTACCTCGTTGGTGAAGCGTTGTATAGTATACAAGACGTTGCACCGCTTTAAATTCAAATTATTTTCTATTTTCAATATATCAATCTTTGTGATGAGAGTTATATAAGCCAAATAAAGATTATTATTATTAATCCCACCATTTGTTCTGAACTGAAGTTTTGTAGTAGATCTTAATTCACTACAGGCTTTAAATAAATATTCAAATTTGGATGCATTCTAACCACAGGTGCAGGACGGGAATTATGGGAGATTTCGGCGGGATTTTGAAATAGTGCAGGTCCGTAATGATACACGTGAAAATGAATACCTAACGGGTGATGTCTTTCAAGATTTAGCTACTTTAAGTAGCCGGAATACTTAATTAATAGAAATTCATACCATTCCTACGTGGCAGCAATTATGTCTGTAATAAGACAGCAAAAATAACAGGAATAATTTATTAAATACGTTGCTGATTACTAAACTGACCTTGGGAAATTCATCATAATGAACTCACAGCTGATGCAAAATTAATATCAACGATGTTGATAATTATGTATCTAACAACGACGTTGGTATCTAACAATACATATAACACAATTCGTATAGAGTTTAAGATAAGTGATGATAATAAAAAATAGACAACTCTCAAATATGAGATAGGTAGAATGCTAAATCGGTAAAAGTAAATAGTTAAAAAATTAAATAGAAATGGACAACGAAGAAAATAATCGACAAATACAGGGCCTCCATACTCGAATGAATGAGTTACTGGAAAGCATAACGAAGGTAAACAGTATTTTAATAGAGCCCTTCGAATTTGGTCTCGTTCCAGCTGTGAAGAATTTCTTCGGCCGAGAACGAGAAATTGAAGCTTTGCATATTACTCTTAAGGACAGCGATGTGCAAAATGAAATATCTCGAGTCGTCTGCATCTTCGGGCCGGGAGGAATCGGGAAGACAGAGCTCTGCAGAAAGTTCGCTCGGCTTGAATATGAAAAAACTTGTGCAAAACACAAGGAAGCCTGCCAAAAAATCGGACGACAACTTAAAGAGTCTAATAGCATATATGGCGATTGTTTCGAAGCCATTGTATGGCTAGAATTTAATTCTCTAGATACTGACTTGAGAACATTAGCGGCGAATCTACGGATTTCCACAATTCGAAACGAGCAAGGGCGAGTCGAGAAACTGTCCATTCGTGAAATGTCGCACAACATATACAAGCACTTAGCTAAAAAGAAGAGTCTATTTATTTTTAATAATACTGAAAGTCTAGAACACATCCTCGACATACTTCCGTCCGAATGTGGAAATAAGCCGTATATTATTTTAACTTCAAGGAACAAAAATTGGGACATTGGACTCCGAGGGACTATCCAGACAATCAACTTGGATTCTTTTGAAGGAGCTTTTGATTTCATGAAGGAAAATCTGTTGATTTATGCTGATAACAACTCGAAAAACAAAAGGGAAAGAATCGCCTTAGATAACGATGTAAAGGAATTGGTGGCATTGCTACAGTCTCTTCCCTTGGCTCTACAGCAAGCTCTCGCTTACATCAACATCACCAACTCAAAACTAAAGAAAAAGAGGAAAGGGATCGGGTTTTACACCGTTCGTGATTACATCATCGACTTCCAAATGAACATGAAAAAGTTTTTGGAATACCATTTCGACTCGGGATCTGTAGCTGATAAACGATATTTGGGAACTGTTTATAGCACCTGGAATATCACCCTGGATAACATTAAATCTGATGAAGAACTGGGCGAAAAAGCTATAGAAATTATGAATATTTTAGCCTATCTGTCTCCGGATAAAATCAACTTTATTAACCTGCTCAACGAGAATAATTTATTGGGTTGTTGTTTTGTACAACACGACCTCAAAGACGAAAACTTAACTGATTCCTTCTGGAACGCCTTAGAACTTTTGGACCAATTCAATATAATCACCCTGAGGGAAGGCATGGGAAGCATACATCGGCTAGTACAAATAATCGTTCGACTTCAATTAAACAAAAGCGAGGAGGAAAAATTCGTAACGAAGGCACTGAACTTGGTAATGACGGAAAAATGTGTAACCTGCTCGTGGGTGGGACATTCCTGCAACAACATAAATCACAAAGTGAACGTTTTCAACTTTGCTTGCAATTACGACAATTTATTAAAGGAATACTGTGAAAGTACAAAATTGCAAGAAATTCCTCTTAAGGAAATCATAGAAGGCAATAAATATAGCATGAATATAATAGAGAAATTCTTACAATTTTTCAAACGAAATAGTTCAGAATTATTCCAAACAATCATCGACAAAGATAGTGGACTTTTGGATACAGCCGTTAGATGTAATCAATTGGATTTGTTAAAACTTCTGGTTAATGAAGGAGCTAAACCGTATGACTTTTTACTGGATATTGCCTCCCGGACAGCTTCACTCGAGATAAATGAATACTTAATGAAAAGTATTAATGTTACCGACGCCGTCATTTACCAATACGCAGCTTTTGCAGGAAATGTTCCGTTGGTCGAATTGTTAACGAAGAAATTTCTGCCCGAGTTTGAATCAATTCAGTTCGTATTGTACAGCAAAATTCAAGCCGTTGAAGATGAAGAAACTTATGAAGACTTAAAACTATTTTTATATAATCTTAAGGAAGATTTGAATAGTGATCACCTTCGAACCATTTTAAATACTATCTTTAAAAATCAATATTTCTTAGAACTTGCCCTCGACAAGGATTACCCAAACTTAATCACACTACTTGTTGAAAACGGGGCTGAATTGTACTACACCTCAGAAAATGGATCAATATTTCCCATGGTGGAACGTGTTGAAGGGTGCTACAGTTTAACGGGATTATCGGAACTGGTACAACTGCATAAGAGGAATAACGATGAATTCTATTTAGTCGATATGAAAAATGCCACCGACGACAAGAAATGTTTATCTTTGCTCCACTACATTTGTTTGGAAGGCAACGAAGAAGTCTTCCAAATGCTCGTTAACGAAGAAATTGATATTAAACGTCAGGACCAATACGGAATGAACGCCTTAATGAGCATGATGTACTCGGTTCGGGACAGTGATGAACGTTTGGAAATCGTACAAGTTTTATTAGAGATGGGACTCGATCCTAAGCAAATCGATGTATACGGCCGAACCCCTGTTCATTACGCAGCTAGATGCGGTAGACTTTCTTGCATGATGCACTTTAGGTTGATTGGCTGTGAATTTAGTGCGAAAGATTGTTTCGGATATACTGCTCTGCATTATGCAATGACATGTTGTGATTTGGATTTGCTTAATTTTCACGATTACCATAGTTTAAAGGCACAAAAGTTTCCCAATGGAGAGAAACCTCCCAAAGAGTTATTGTTAAGATACTGCCAGAAATTTGTTTGGACCATGCCGGAGGATTTCTATTTTTTAAAGACTAAAGTTGATTTGGATATTTTCGGGAAGAACGGAAAATGTTCGATTTTATTTGCGGCCCACAACGGTTTACATGAAGCTCTTCGGGTTATTTTCGATGAGAATACCAATTTACCAACATTCCATATTGAGAATCGAACCAAAATTGCAATTAACCATAGCGACGTGGAGAAAAGAACGGCTCTCCATTATGCAGCCGCTTGCAAGAACATTATTTTCGTGGATACTTTAATATTAAATTATTGTAATTCGACTGGATGCCAAAGTGTGTTTCCACAAGTGAGTCGTGAACTAATTCGTTTTTCGCACTTTTCTGTAAAGGAGACTTTAACTTTCCTTTTGCAAGAAGGAGGAGATTTAACCAAAACTGACAAATTTGGCTTATTGCCTATTCACATCGCCTCAATTTTTTGCAATAACGATGTTATACAGATACTTATTGACAACAATACAAACAGTTGTGATGCGAAAGATAACTTTGGATGTCGGCCTTTGCACTATGCAACTCTAGCCGGAAATTATTCCGCCGCCAGATGCCTTATTAAAAACCATGCGGATGTGAACGTCGAAAACAACTTAAGGCAAACTCCCTTACAGTTGGCATGTTTGCAAAAAGATTTCGATTTACTTCTAAAATTGTGGAACTCAAACATTCATCCTTGTAAAACATTGTTCAAAAATTCGGAACGACGTCGCAACAGTTTTTAATTGTAAACTAAATGAAGGTATAAATAAAATAAATTGGAATTTTAGTACGTTTATTCGTTCCAGCACACTGTTGTAACCTTTAATTCACTATACTTTATTGTTTAAAACTACATACAAAAATCAAAGTAATTAGGAAGTAAACATAGGATTTTGAATAATTTTATAATTATCTACAGCGAAAATTTATTCATGCTTAGTGTATTTAAGTAAAAATAATGACAAAACTTTGTTGTAATCAGTGATTTGGGCTTACGATCTTGACGGCAGTTTAAATCATCACTTTTACTTGGTGTTCTATAACATCATGCACATCAAAAGGTTATGTTTTTAAATAAATCTTAACGGGATCTTGGGTGTTGTGTAGGAGGAATTACATTTAATAAAAAATTACTTGATTTAAAGAGCCGACGCTCCAGAAATAATTTCAATCAACTCCCTGGTGATGACAGCTTGCCGAGTACGGTTGAAGGTAAGGGTCAACTTGTCAATCATTTCCCCGGCATTCTTGCTGGCGTTGTCCATAGCCGTCATACGAGAAGATTGCTCGCTGCAAGCGCCTTCCTTCATGCAGTAGAACAAGAGGGAAGCCAAAGAAAACTCCAAGTAGCTTTGGATGACATCATTATCCAAAGAATCGTAAACGTTGAGTTTAGGAGCAGCCTGTATGGCGCCCAAGCTGAATACAGGCATGTCCGTGGTGCTGTACGAGACAACCGATTTAAACCTGTTGTAGACAATCTTTCCGGAGCTGAACTCGTAGCCGGAATTCAGGATTTCATTGCACAACTTGGATGCGTCGCTGAAGCTCGGCGGCAATCTCCCCACTTCGTTGCACTGGAAGAGGATGTTCTTTCCGTAGAGGCGGTGCAACATGCCACGGGACTTATCTCCAACGCAGACTACTTTGATGTTCTCCGCACCTGGTTGTTGTAGGTCATTTCGGATGCTGCGGACAATGCTGGAATGCACTGCGCCGCAGAGACCTAAGAGAAAATTACACTCCTTTGAGTAAGAATAAAGGTGGATTCTTATTATATATTCCATTTCCATTCCTTGTACATAAAATTATTATAACATGTAAATGATAGCATTAATTCATATACACAATGGAACGGAAGATATGTATTAATCAAGGAGGTTTAATAAACAGGAGAGTGCGTCAGCGGGCGACTAGTGAAGTCGACATGGAGTATGTGCAGAGCAGTTAAAAGTAAACATTGACATGATGAACTCGGCAGCTCATAACACGAAAATCAAATAAAAAGTGCCTCACTATACCTTCAGTTTCAGTTCCATTCCTTATACTTCAAATTATAGTTACATGTAAATGATAGTCATATTTAAAACTTTTTTAATGGGTTTAATTTGTTAAATTTTGTGTCAATTAGTCATTTTACATTTGAATGTTTGATAGCATTAATGCGCATACGGAATGGAATGGGTACGTATAGTGCGAATCAACCTTTATTATTTGAAGTATTTTTAAGAAATTGACGCATTTTGGTGCGCAATTAAAATATTCAAATCTCAAAAACAATACCACTAATTTGCAAATATAAAGTTGTAGGTCGAAAATGAGCTATTTTTATTACATATTTTTCGTTTATTAGGTGAACAATAGACACTGAAAAACCACGACTGCAAAATACAAGCATAAATGGAATATACAAAGTGTAATTAACTGAAAAGTAACTTATATTCATTCTCTCAGTGGGTAAATATTGTTAGTACATCATTATGCTCGTATTTTGTAGACGTCAATGATTGTGATTTTTCAGTCCGTATTTTTCAAATAATAAACAGAAAATATGTAACAAAAAAAAAAGCTCATTTTCGACCTACAACTTTATATTTGCCATTGTAACTTTTATATTGTAAATTAGAAGTATTGTTTTGAGATTTGAATATTTTAGTGGCACACTGAAGTGCATCAATTTCTTAAAAATTTAGGAGGGGCGTATATGGCGACAATCGTTCGCTAACAATTCAAGTAAGAGTTCAAAGTAAGCGATTGTCACCTAACAGCCCCTCCTAAATTTACAGTTTAATTTCGGTCACATTATATTAATGCATTCGTTTACATGTAATAATAATTTTCTGTAACGAAACGGAATGGAAACGAAACATATTGTGAGAATCATCTTTAAATCATCAAACATAATTTAGTAAAGTGAAAGATGGGCATATTAAGCTTACATATAGAAGAGTGGAATAGAGAGAGAAAAGTGAGAAATATTTGCAATGGTGCAATACGAATAAAACTTGATATGTATTCTCAACTTAGATAATTTTACCTTTTGTGCATCACTTTTGATACTTTTCACCACTTTTACGTTATTTTTTTAACTTTAATTGAAACATTATTTGTAACTTCTTGTCTATTTTGTATCAGGAAATGATTATGACAAGTACTTCAGTTGTCAAAAATTCAATTGTTTTTAAAAAGCATTGCTAACCATATTGATCAAATGAAATAAATGTCAATGTAAAGGTGGAATTCCCAATACGTGTTTTGCAGCTGCGTCCAGTCGCAGAGTCTTTTTACCATGGAAACACACGCATGATTCGACCATGGATTGGTCAAATGATACGGTTGTCATGGTAAAAAGACTCTGCGACTGGACGCAGTCGCAAAAAGCATATTGGAAATTCCACCTTTAGGGATTAGTTTTTAATTATCAAATATTTATAGTAATGGGCATTAGGTCATAAAAAAATATACATTTAAATTTCTATCTCAACGTTTCGTTATTACATAATAACCCCTTCAGAAGATATTAAATTATAATATTTTTATAATCTTGGGTTTATAGTTCTTATTTTATAAAATTAAATGCACTTTTCCTTACGCGTTTCGACCGCTTCATCAGAGGAAATATAACAAATTAATTTATGAAATATCTTCTTATGTTAATTGATAAAATAATAAAAAAAAAGAATATGAAAGTTATTTAGTACAAGATACAAATAACATTAATAGAATTTATAACCAAATTTTTCTTTTCTCGTTTATTTATCGTCGGCATCAGAGGCCAATCACCGACACCAGAGATTAGAACCACAACTTCTGGGAATTGAGCCAATGCCAGGATTTCCATCTGGTCATTGTGTTCTTTAACCTGCGCGTGGAACATATCTACAACACACGGGACCCCTGGCTTTACATCGCTCCCGGACGATGAGGCACTCAAACATTTTTTCCTAATTAGAAAAATCATCGCCGTGGGTGAGGTTCGAACCTACCACCCCTAGCACTGAAAGCCAGCACCTTAGAACCAAATTATTAAAAGTACTAAATAACTTTCATATTCTTATTTTTATTATTTTAAGTGAAACTTATTTTTTATTATTTTATCAATTAAAATAAGAAGATATTTCATAAATTAATTTGTCAAGTAAGAAATTTCATATTTTATTATAACTTAATATCTCTTGAAGAGGTTATTATGTAATAACGAAACGTTGAGATAGAAATTTAAATATATATTTTTTTATCATCTAATGTCTATTACTATAAATATTTGTTAATTAAAAATAAAAGGTCAAAAAGCAATAAAGTTTAAGGGATTACTTTTTGTTCCTAAAGATATTATAAAACACTTAGGGAATTAGGGTAACCTATACGGTCCTATAGGAAAGCAATGGGAAAAATGGAAACTTGTAAGAAGGATAACGAGTTTACTTATCAATTAATTGCAATGAAATTTGAACACACCCTAGAATTCATCATTCTCCGTTGCCCTATCAAGTCAGATTTTCAAAATTTAAGTTAGGGGGTGAGATATGCGGTGGTGAATTTACCCCTAACTTTAAATGAAATAAACACTGTAGCAAATAATTCTAATTAAAAATGTAAAACAATCAGTCCTTCGAAAATGCTTGCAGATTAATTTGCAGTAATAATTATTGCAGTATATCGATTAATAAAGTTGCTAAATATTTTCACATAAACCCCTACAAATTTATTACACAATTTAGCTGAACACTTCTAGGCACAAGTAGAACGTGATTTAATTTTGTCAGAATCAGTAACTAGCCAAATGTTCGTCTATCGCCTTCTGATTATTCTCTTTCCTGGCATCATTTGTACAATTTCTAGTGTTAAGTGTATCTGACCAATCAGAGTGAGAGATTCAAAATCCCTGAAACTGTTCACATTTTTTTCAATAATAAAAAACAATAAAAAAAATCCAATTTTATTGGGTAATCTTTACTATCATAAAAAATAATAATCCTTGACATTTATTTTTTGAAGATTATTTTTTTCAAATGTTAGCCATAACTGCAGCTAACATGGTCTGAAGTTCCAATGTTTGATGACACGTCTAAGCATTTCAGGTAATCTGGGCCTCCAATTCCTCAATGATAGCCGACTTATTCATGAAGATTTTGGACTTTATAACCAGAAAAGATTCAGAAGCTATCAAACTAATGCCAATCGAAACGAAACTGTGAATGATGGCCATTATCGCGCCATGGTAATGAACCATTTGCTCCCTGAAATTGAGACTGATGATCTCGGAGACATTTGGTTCCAACAACAAGCAAGGACGATTTAATAAGTAAATTTTACGTTTCAGGCCAGTGGATTGACCATTGAGATCATGTGACATCACCCCTCTAGACTTTGGGGCTACGTAAAGTCCTTAAGTTTTCATGGATAAGCCGGGTACAATTGAATAATTGAAGGCCTACATTACTCGAGTTATTGGCCAAATACCAAACGAAATGCTTGAACGAGTCATCAAATAATGGAACTTCAGAATGGACTATGCTCACGGCGATTATAGTTAACATTTGAAAGAAATAATCTTCAAAGAATAAATGTCAAGAATAGTTCTTTGGCATGATAATAAAGATTACCTAACAACATTTTTTTCATTGCTTTTTATTTTAGAAAAAAGAACACTTTTAAATGAATCACCAATTAATTGTTATTATAATAGCTTTGTTCCATCCCCTATGTTCAATTAGATCATGTACTAGTCAAACAATCAGAAGTTCATCACCAGTATGCGCATATTATAAATACAGTGTAATCTCGGTAGTGCGAACTTTGGTACTCCGAACACTCCAGTAATCCGAACTGGCGAAACAAAGAAAAATTACTGACTTCTTTAACCCTTTCAGGACTGAGCTGGAATATATTCGAGCGCTATGAAGCCGACCTGCCAGACTGAAATCGAATGTATTCGAGCACGTTATGGTGCGAGTTTGTAACGCCGATATCTTGTTAACACGTTGACGGACACTTGCGTCTATAGCCGTCAAAGCGAAGTTCACTATGTGCCATGACGGCAATAGCCGTCCAAAACGAAACAGTCGTTTTTAGACATTACGGCTATAGCGGCACAAATGTGCATTTAGCGGCGTATAAGTAGAAGCCTATTGTCTGTTTTGGAAACAATTTTTTAGGTTGAATTTCGTTTTCCACCTGTTACATGACTTGCAGGTTCAGTATGCACGTGGTTCTGAAAGGAGTAGTGTCAAATTTTGAACTTCACTTGTTCCTACTGGCCATCAATTTGTTAAAAAATGACGATTTTGCGTTTTTTATACTAATTAATAAATTTAAAATAATAAAGATATAAGTATTACTATTTTTAAATTTTCAAAAATAATTCAGTCCAGGCATTCTAACTAATTCCGTACTAAAAGGGTTAAAAGACATTTTTGTTTTTTAATGTAACTAGAATTTTAAACAAAACATGTACATACATACCTACTTTTTATATAAATAAAAATAGCAAAAATATGTAGGTACATACATACATGGTTATGTGCAATAATACATACTGTATAATCTTTTTTACAGCCTTTTTCCTAATACTTTCTGTAATTCGAACTTTTCAGTAATCCGAATACCCCCTTGCAACTATTAGTTCGGACTACCAAGATTACACTGTATTTATAATATGCGCATACTGATGATGAACTTCTGATTGTTTGACTAGTACATGATCTAATCTACTGTATGTATGTTCGGCGCAATTTGTTTAAGAACTTCTGATCGTCTGACTGGTACATGAACTAGTCGGACGTAGAGAATGGAACAAAGCTATTGTTGCAGGTAAACACTTAAAGTTAAAAATTGCGTAAGAAATATTAAGTGAAAGTCCATTTGGGAGCATCGACGGTAAGATTTGCACAGAATATTTTTGTAACAGTACCTCGATCGGACGTCATGGCAATGTACAACTTCTGAGGAGCGTCCTCGAGTGGGACGACTTCAGCCTTCTCATAGAAGGAGGCGGAACCCTTGCCAATGGGCCTGGCCGCCTTAAGATCACGTTCGGCTTTGGTGTACTTGGCAGCCGACACCATCTTCATGGACTGTGTGATTTTCTGAATGTTCTTCACAGACTTCAACCGGATGGAAATGGCCTTCAGGGTGGCCATTCCCCGCTGTTGCTGGCCCTGCTGACCATTCTGGACCAACAGCGGGGTCAAATTGGAAAATCGGCCGAACATACTGATCTACAAAACCATTCCAAATAATTTAAAATATTACATAACTAATAGGTGCAAGTAGATGGAAGGATAAATGCCGAACACCGAAAAAGCTGATGATTATGTAATGGACATAGTATGAGAGAAAAACGCTTAAAATTGGGATATAGAAAGGTATTTATTTGGAAGGAGCTCGAAAGCAACTTCGTAAGCACTTGCAGAAAGATAGTTTTCCTATTTTATTAAACGGATTAATGGGAAAAATGATAAAGTTATCGTACTAACCTTGCCACTGCTACTGGGCCGAAAAGCAGTGTCCAACGGAGTAAAATCGTCATCGCGAGCAAAAATATTCCTTATGTAAAGCTCTTTTAGGATCTGCTTTAAAGTTGACAGAATACGTCTTGGGCTTGCGCGGAATCCCGCTAGATGGTGAACCCTCTTCCGTATTTTAATTTTTCCTGTGGAAATGTCTAAAGTCTCATTATTGCCTAAATGGCAACGTCTTTTTATGCCGATTTTCCAGAGAGGAAGTGAGAAAAGCGGAAATCCGAGGCAGTTTTCCCAAATTTGTGATCTTTGCCGGAGGAGATCGAATAACCTACAAAGTGTCAAATCTCTGTCACAGGCACAGGCGGGCTTTTTAAATTTCTGCACTAAAGAGGATAAAAATCACGTTAACGTAGGAACTATTGGACACGTAGACCACGGCAAAACGACCTTAACTGCTGCTATAACCAAAGTTCTGGAAAAAGATGGTTTGGCCAATTTTGTTGCGTACGATCAAATTGATAAGGCACCCGAGGAGAAGGCTCGAGGTAAGCGACCAATTCCTCATAACAACATCTTTGTATGTCATATATTTTTAATAGGTATTACGATCAATGCAGCCCACATCGGCTACAGTACCAAAAAACGTCATTACGCTCACACAGACTGTCCTGGTCACGCAGACTATGTCAAAAATATGATTTCCGGGGCTTCCCAAATGGATGGGGCAATCCTGGTGGTCGCAGCCACCGATGGCCAAATGCCGCAGACGAGAGAGCACCTACTTCTTGCTAAGCAGGTGGGAATCACGAAAGTAATTGTCTTCGTCAACAAAGCCGATTTGGTAGACAACGAAGTGCTGGAATTAGTCGAGCTAGAAATTAGAGAGCTCTTGGAAGACTTCGGGTTTGACGGCAACAACTCCCCAGTTATCAACGGCTCCGCGTTGCTAGCTCTAAAAGGGGAAGAGTCTGAGTTAGGCGAACCCTCCATTCGAAAGCTCCTGGACACTATCGATGCTTACATTCCTGACCCTCAGCGAGACTTGAAATCCCCATTTCTGCTCCCCATCGATAATGCATTTTTGGTACCTGGAAGGGGCACCGTTGTCGTAGGAACATTAAGCCGGGGTGTTTTGAAAAAGAACAGTGATGCCGAATTGCTTGGATTCAACATGAAGATAAAAACCTCCATCAGCGACATACAAGTATTTAAAAAGAGCGTGCCTGAGGTAATCCCATTTATTTTAATAAAATTTTAATTTAATTAGAAAATAAATGGAACATTTTGAATTATTATTATACTTTAGGCAGTGGCTGGCGACAACATCGGGGCGTTACTGCGAGGAATCAAATTAAAAGCCGTAGAGCGAGGTATGCTGCTCTGTGCGATCGGGAGCGAGAAAGTTAGTAATTGTTTCGCAGCAAGCATTTACTTCCTTACGAAAAGCGAAGGTGGCCGATCGAAACCGATTTTAAGTAAATACATCCAGCAGTTGTTCAGCAGAACGTGGAACGTTCCTTGCCGGCTAGATTTAGACGAGGCAACCGAGATGCTGATGCCCGGGGAACACGGAACCGTCTATTTGACGTTGCTAAAGAAAATGGTGATGTCGTCCGGGCAACAATTTACAATACGAGAAAATAACGTTACTGTCGCAACTGGTATTATCACAGAAACGTTGCCCGTTGTGAATATTACTGGGAGTTTAGGTAAACTTGACCTTAGGCAGTAAATGAATATTGATTTATTGTACAACAGGAAGTTGTTAAATTCAGAATTATTTGTACATGCAAATAAATATATTCAAGAATAAATATATTCAAGAGATTAATGTCGCACAGGAACAAATCCGCTTAGATAACAAGTGCTGAAATCGACTTGGCGATTATTTTGTCGAATTTGAGAGTCTTGCTGCAGATTGTCGAACCACCTGGACACGTTGATAAACTTTTCTTTGTCCACATAGGACAAATTTTCCTAAAAGTAGATTAATTATTTGATTAGATTTCTGTGAAGAATAATATGTCATTACTTATTATAGTTGTTTGTATTATTAGATTTGATTATTAAACACCTTACCATTACGTGTAGTAAAATGTAATAGAGAGCAACGTCGGCTACTGTGAGAGTATTGGAAACGAGGTATGTCCTCGAGGCTAAGGCTCCATTCAGTTCGTTCAAACTTTGGTACATATTGTGCGATATGTCATTGTGGATGGCGTAAACAATCGCATATTCTAACCATTGGTGTAATTCTGCAGTGGCTGTGTCTGAAAGACTGTCCCCTTTATCGTTCATTTGGTTTAAGAAGGAGAATACTATGTTAACGAAGCCCGTAACTTGGCCATTGCTTTGAATGCGAGTTGGTTGCTACAACATAAGAAGGAACATCAATCATTTCATATTAATCAACTGTTCGTTAATAAACTCTTACGATTGGTTATATCAGAACATACTTACAAAGTCATCGTTTAAGACGATTTTTCCCGGAGGGACGTTCAGATAATTGGCTATTTGGTTCAGGTATTTCAAAGATTGCTGCATAATATCTTGAACTTATTAATTATTATAATTACGGTATTTTAAGATTCGATCCAGACGGTTCCCTCAATGTTGACTTCTAACCTCAAAGTTGAAATGTCGTTGGTTGAAATCAACGTAGGTTGAAATGTTGACAGTTGACATCGTGCAGATGCTTGCCTTATCGACAGGTCGACGCAAAAACAGCTGACTACGATTCGTTAGTGATGCGTTCTACACGTTGGAAGTAGAGCAAGCGCGTTGGAAGTTGTATCAGGAAGTTATTTTAAAAACTTTAAAGTGATGGCGATATCTAAATATAAGAAAAGTTAACGAGTCGCTGCCGCATAGAATCAAGTTCGAGGATTTGCAAAATTCCGTGGTTTGCATAAATCAAGTGAGCTTGTTCCTGTTTTGTTTTTTTTAACCAAGTTAGTTAACCCATCAAGTCTACATTGTTGTGTTTGAAAAACAAAAACTTTTGTTTGAATTAGTTAGTCCTAAGATGGAAGTGGATCAGAAAGACGTAGAGGAGAGGAAGAGAATGATAAACTTGCAGAGGAGGGAGAATAAACGACTGAGACGAATCGCTCGACTTCTGAGGAAGAGGCGGAAGAGAATAGAGCAACGTAACAGAGAACTCAGACTGCAATTGTTAAGAATGACTATGGGCCAAACCAACCAAAGTACAAGGGTATTGTTGTCAATATTACAATTATTTTAATTAAGTTACTTAGTTTTTAAAATAACTATTTCACTTTTTGTACGTTTATTATCCTTATTTACGATTTATTAACCTCAGACAGAGTATTATTTAAGTTTTATTCTTCTGTTGAAGAATATGAATTAACTTTTATTTGTAGCCATTTTTCTAATGTTTTATTTAGATCTAATATTGTGTAAATGAATCTTGCCATTTATTTAAAACTTGTTTAATTAAAATCTTGATAAATAAAATTTTAATTTGCCCAAAATCTTTATTTAATGTATTACTGAAAATAAAATAAATCTATAAAACACAATAAACTTACTGAAAATTATTTTAACAAACCATAATGAGAATTATTTCCATAACACTTACAATATGTGAAGAAACAGGTTCAGTATCATTTGGCACTCATGTTGGCACTTTTAACAACAGCCTGCAATTTAAAGTTCATATTAGTACTATATTGAATTAATTAAAGAACATTAAAAACTTTAACAAAATCAAAGCTTTCTCCTTCTTCAACCAAAGGCCTCAAGAGTAAATATTAAAAACTACCTTCACTATATCAAAGTTTCTGTACAATATCGTTTGTTCATTACTGATGACTTACAAATGACCTAAATAAAATAAAAATATTGAAAAGAATATCAATGTAAAGTTTCCAATATTTGAATATATATACAGGATGGTCCAACTAAGGCGGCCCACTTAAATTACAGCGTTATTAACAAAGTTAGAACAATAAACTTGCAGGACTTACTCAGCACCTAAAGAGTTCGAAAAAACACTAGTAGTGTTTCGTTCTGTTTTGCATAGTTTTTGCGCAAACGCACTTGGATCCATAAAAGTGATGATGAAGATGAAATTTTTTTTTACACAATTTTAAATCGACAAGTAATTCTGCATACAACCGTATAAAAATTTCTGCAAAGAAGTTGTGGATGGACGAAAAACATTTATTTATTGTTACGGCTTTGTTTATCAAGTTAGGGCAATGAAATTTCCAAAAATTAAGTCTGCACTTAAAGGGCTTAAAAAAGAAACACTGAAAGTGCAATTTTCCAAATGGTCAACAAGATCATCGAGGGCTGAGAGACGGCACGCGATGCGGGGTGGCTGGCGTATATGTTGACATGTCGAAGGCTTTTGACTCTGTTGAGCATGAGATGTTACTGCACAAGCTGGAGGACTGGGGGATTAGAGGTTTGCCTCTCAGTCTAGTGAAGAGCTATCTGAGCGACCGTCACCAGTGCATTAGGATGAAAATCCAAGAAGGAGCTGAAATGATGTCAAGCTTCAGAACCATGGTCAGGGGTGTCCCACAGGGCTCAACACTGGGCCCTTTGCTATTTCTGGCGTATATTAATGGCCTGCCGGCGGCTGTGGGGGGACCCACAGTGCTGTATGCGGACGACACGTCGGTCATTGTCAGGGGAACCGATGAAGTTGGTTTGCGAGATGGCATTCAGACAACACTATCAAACATGGACACATGGCTTGCAGATCATGACCTGAAAATGAACATGGAAAAAACAGATATAGTGACCTTTACGGCCAATTGTACTCGGTCGCTTTGCGTGAGGTATGGTGACGTTGAGATTGTGTCCACTGCTGCGGTGAGGTACCTGGGCGTTTATGTTGACCAACACCTGAAGTGGAAGGAACATATCCAATATCTAGCAACTAAAGTGGCCAAAATTTCTTTCCTCCTCAGAGAAATCAAACACATAGCTGGGTTGGAGGCCAGCCTGATGGCATATTATGGATACGCATATCCTATCCTGAAATATGGAATTATCTTTTGGGGTAAGTCCTCCGAAGTACAGAGAATATTTCTTCTTCAGAAGAGATGTGTCAGGGCTGTTTTTTTCTCGGAATGCTTGGAGTCGTGCAGGGGGCTCTTTAAGGGACACAGAATACTTACCCTTACATGCATGTACATATATGGGTGTGCTGTTTTTGTGAGGATGCATGCTTCACTCTTTGAGGGAGCGCAGCGTGGACAGGAGTACGAGACGAGACTGCAATTACCCAAAACAAAGCTAGCCAGAGTGCAAAATAATGTTTGTAGCCACTCGCTACAGATAAACAATCATCTACCCGAATCAATTAGGAAGCAGAGTACCAGGGACTTCAGAAAAAAACCTAAGGGACTGACTCCTTGAGCGTGGCTTCTACAATCTGCAGAGTTCTTCCATGGGAACCACCAGGCCCAAGACAGCGTTTAGCATGTGATTAAGATTACTCTCTAATTATTGTTGTTACAGCTGACATTGTTTCTTTCGTTGACTTATTCTATGTGCTTGACACCCACGAAATTAATAAAGATTATTATTATTAATATTATAACTTTTTACTCTATGACATTTCGTTACCGCCCAAAGAAACATAACTTTTAAAAATATGTGGATTTCAAGGTGTTTTTATTACTAATTCTAATCCCCAGAATGATTATGGGTACAACGATACCAATATTCCAGCAAAAAATCTTGATTTGTGCATTTTTTTATTTTATGGACTATGTCCACTACATGACCATGCACGCATCTCTACAGTTGCTTTGCTTTCTGTTGTTCAGGCCAGTAGATTTGATAGATGT
This sequence comes from Quadriops clusia, assembly GCA_033557875.1. Classification (NCBI taxonomy): domain Eukaryota; kingdom Metazoa; phylum Arthropoda; class Insecta; order Coleoptera; family Hydrophilidae; genus Quadriops; species Quadriops clusia. Next base: position 14,352 of record JAWQRP010000024.1, on the reverse strand, counting down.
GACAAATATTTGCAAAAACCTAAACTTCTAATAGTTAGTATGTACATTCAGTTTCATATTAATTGTTTTACTTCCATGTTCTGTAATAAATAAAATAATATTAATCTGAAACATCACACTTTAAACTAAAATAAGAAAATTTTTAATGTTATTATGAGTACTATGCCACACACACTAAAACAACAGCATTCGCAAAACGAAATGAGTGACGTTTATTCTGAAACAAGATGTACGTAGTAAGCAGTTGCTCACAAAAAGCATTGAGAATGAAATAAAAGTAAATGAAAGAATGTAGCTTTGTAGTAATAGTGAGGCATATTGTAATTATTGACAAGCAACAGAGTCCACAAAGGGGCAATAAAGACTTTAGAATTTGTCATTTGTTTAACATCGGCCTGTTTTGGCATAGAAGACCAATAGACGACGCCAGAGATTGGGATCAAAATTTCTGGAGTAGTCTACAAAACACGGAACCCCGGTTCTACATCATTCGCAGAAGATGAAACTGTTATCATTTTTTCCCAATAAAAAATTCGCGACTTTATTGAGGTTCGAACCATGAACCCCTTGCACCAAACGCTAACACCTTAACAACTAGATTATGATGATAACAAGTAATTGTAAGTATTAGGTGACAAATGATCAAATGTCTAAAAGATAAATCTACTGTCATGACCGACTGAACACAAGCAAGTGTAGAGATGCGTGCATGCTCATGAAGTGGACATAGTCCATAAAATAATAAAATGCACAAATCAGTAATAAAAACACCTTGATATCTATTTATTTTTAAAAGTTATGTGCGTTTTCGCAGTAACGAAATATCATAGAGTAAAAAGTTATGGGGATGATTTTAAGCCCCCTATGTGCAGAATTAATTTTTGGAAATTTCATTGTCCTAACTTGATAAACAAAGTCGTAACAATAAATAAATGTTTTTCGACCACACACCATTTTTTTGCAGAAATGTTTATAACGTTGTATGCAGAATTACTTGCCGACTTAAATTATATAAAAAGAAAATTCATCTTCATCATCACTTTTATGGATTCAAGTGCGTTTGCGCAAAAACTATGAAAGGCAGAACAAAACACTACTAGTGTTTTTTGGAACTCTTTAGGTACTGAGTAAATTTTGCAAGTTTTATTGTTATAACTTTGTTAATAACTCTTCTTTACAGAAAACAAATATTTTTTGTTAATAATGCTGTAATTTGAGTGGGTTGTTTTAGATGGATCACCCTGTATATACACAACAAGAATGTATACAATATAAGAATCTATACCTTTGCCTCAGCGATTTCTGCATCCCAATTTACATTTCCGATGCGACGAACACACTCCGTGAGGGCATTTATTAGCTTCGGCTTATTTTTAGCAAAAGTTGCTTTTACTTCCTCCACACAAACGATCGTGTCTTTCCAGCAGTCGTAATCTGTGACCATAGCCAAGGAGACGTACAATAAGCCTGCTTCCTTCGCCAATGGAATCTGACACAACATAGCAACATTTATCAATTAACAAATGTTAATTCTATCAAATTGGCAAATATTAATTTAATCAATCATTTAAATGTGTACCTCAGGAACCGCAGTCATGTTTACAATATCTCCTCCTAAAGACCGATACATGTTGCTTTCAGCTTTAGTAGAAAACCTAGGCCCTTCAATGCAAACCACGACACCTTTCGTGTGCAGTTGATTCTCCAACTTAACGTCGTTTTTCAAGCATTCTATTACAATCTTGCGCAAAGGCTCGCTGTACGCTGGACACATGGGAATGTGTATGACGTCTTTAAGGTGCCCCGGTTCGCCGTCGTAGAACGTCTCGCAGCGAAATTGGGTTCTGTCAATAAAGTCATGGGGGACAACGATGTCACCGGGTTTCAATTCCTCGCGAAGGGAGCCAACGGCAGTTGTGGCGATGATGTGGGTGCAGCCTTCCATTTGAAGGGCCCAAATGTTCGCTCGGTAATTCACCTTGCTCGGAATGATGGTATGGCCACGAGAGTGGCGCGCAAGTAGCACCACGGGAATACCGTTGATTTCACCGCATAACAAGTGATCGGATGGATCCCCATAAATTGTGTTGATTATCTTTTCTTGTGGGTTTTTTATTATCGAGTGGTCAAATAGGGAACCTCCTATGATGCCCACCTGTGTGCATGTAAGTAATTATTTTATATTATAATTAATTAGAACAATATTACCATTAATTCCACATACTTTAAAAAAAAATGTAATTTATTTATTGGGGAAGTAAATAGGTAATAAAAATTAATGGAGAATTTAATGGTGCGTGCAGTTTACTTTTAAATTTGAATTAAGTGGTGCAACGTGGGAAAATAAATTTCATGGCCGCCAACTGCTTTATAGTAAACATGTGATCTGGGATGATTGTTTCATTGGTTTAAAAAAAACACTATGAAAATACTTACTTTAATTTTATTGCTGTTAGTGGCCATTATGTTCTCAGTTTGTTAAATAATTGATTAACTGAAGAAAAGTGTCGAATCGAAAGACAAATTATACGTGTGCTTACGACCTTTAATTCCCGATAAAATGCCGGTACTTGCGCATGCGCACTTTGTAATTTCACATGTGTTTTCCTTCATATCTTCCATCTTCCTTTCAACGAACTTCCTTTATTCCAACATCGTTGATTCCAACCTTTATTCCGTTGCTTTATTCGTTGATTCGTTAAGGTCAAGGTTCAATTATTATTGTGAACTTGTCTCTCATTTATTTTTATAAACAATAATTACAACAGTATGAATAAATAAATTAAGCTAGAAAAGTAGATGATAATATTAAACTTGATGATTAAATTAAATGAAATGATAAAATTAATGAAATGACAAAATTAAACTAAATGATAAAATTAAATTAAATGACAAAATTTCCTTAGATGTTAAAATTAATCTAGATAATAAAATTAACCTATGCCAACCCAAAGAAATTAAAATGACACAATTTGCGCACAAAATATGATGAAATCGTGTCGTTTTAAATGCTGCAATGTTTTCTAAAATTGCCAATCAGGTCCCTCTCAATACAGTTTTGGAATTTTAGGAAATTTTATAATGTTAGAAATTTTTGGAATGCTAGGAAATATTGCAATTTTAGGTAATTTTACAATTTTTAATAAATTCCAAAACTGTCACCCGACCACCCGAGACATCATTTAATTTCATTCCTTAAACAATAGTGTTGAAATTGTACTTAAAGATCTGCAGTGTTGGACTTTCTTCTCACGTACTTGTTGAAGTAGTCGGGCCTCCAACATTTGCAAGAGCCGGGGATGAGGAACCAATCGTAGTACAGTCGGACCTGGAAGCAGCCCAAGGAGTCGACTCCGTCGCAATGAGTCGGTTTGGTCGTCGTGGGAGCGTCAGAGGCCCCGGCTTGAAGACCGGCTCGCTTGTGAAGATACTGCTGGTAGTTTTGAAAGTCTTGCACCGAAGGTGGTTGAGAAGCCGCCACCGGACTTCTCGGAGGGTTCACGTTTTCAGGGCCGCTTAAGACCGTGTCAGGGTAATAGATTTCCGCCACTAGCAGGCTTGACCACCTGGGGGACGAAAGGCAGCCCCCATCCAAATAGTGGCACCTTGCTTGCAGACATCGCGTCACCTCCACCGTTTGAGTGAAGTAGCCTTCGTATGGGATCTGGACGACGTACCTCCAAATACCCTGGTAATTTTTGGCGAAAACTGGAGTGGCATATTCTACTTTGGCGGGGCAAGGGGTCGGGGGGCCTTCGTATCTAGGGTGAGGGGTCTGCGCGTCATCTCGTCTTTCTATTGGCATTTGGGAGGAAGGTTGTGAGGTATGCGGTTCCCCGTTGATGGCTTTGTACAGCATGCAGAAAACTCCACCATTGTCGCAGAACTTTCGAGATTGCCTCGACGATACCACTGATTCTTCTTCTTGCCTAGATTTTTCTTGTGTCGATTCTTCTTGTTCAGATTTGTCTTCTTGTGTTGATTTTTTTTCTTGTGTGGTTGTTTCTTCTTGTGTAATTGTTTCTTCTTGAGTATATTTATTTTCTTGTTTGGAGTTTTTCTCTTGTGTGGATTTTCTTTCTTGTGTTAATTTTTCGTCTTCTGTGGGCTTTTCTTCTAGAATTGATCGTTTGAAACGATCATTATTGCTCTGATAAGGAGATATGCTGCGAAAAATATTTATTTTTTAAATACTACATTTTAAATACTGTTAACTGATAAAAATGTAGTAAATCAAACTACGTACGTATTTTGAGAAATTAAGTCATCTTGAAGTTGTGCAACCTTAGGCAAGGTTTCATCTGCTTTGAGGATCGGCAGAGTGCGGCTCAAATATTTTAGGGTCATGTTGCGAATCAGTTCACTGTATAAAGAAACCTATGTTAATTTTAACTTAATATTACATGTTATGATTATAATTACTCTTATTGTTATTAGGACTTACAACGGATACGGAGAACCTAGTACGTTCTGCCCCATCGGATTTCGAGGAATGGAACCTTTGTTAAGGTCTCCGCAAAGGGTGAATTGGGACCCGGAAGGCCCCTTGGGATCATCTTCTCTGCAATCCACCGGGCTGAAAGTATAAGGTGGAGGTCTGACTCTGGGGGGTTCCGCATTTGGAGACTCGACGAAGGCGTAATACCCTTCGGGCGGTTCTTCGGCGTTGGTTTGGTTGGCGGCGGAAGCAGCGGGGTCCGCCCAGGCGGCCGCCCAGAGGCTCAACAGCAAAGGGATCTGCGAAATAAGGATTTATTGGTGACATTCAGAAAACGACAATGCGATCAACAGTAGAGGTGTTATACAGTTAAGTCTTAGGTAACGGGAAGCCGGATTCTTACGGCATCTCTCGGCTCATTTGCATTTTAGTTGTTTTGGACGGGGCTCGAAATAGCGTTGTCGCTTTTGAGCGAGGAAACGGACGCATCGGATGACGTGCGTGCCGAGCCATCGGCATCGGCGGCAGCGATGGTCGTCAGGTGTGAAGGACGGCGAAGAGCGTTCAAGGACTTTCGTTATTGGGTCAGTAAGAGAATCATCATCGTTATTTCCATACACCGCAAGATATGAGGTCGATGACTCTTCCTCGCGTCATCTTCTAAACATCTTTTCTATTATGTGTTTATGGCTTTCCATCACCATTTCGACCTCGCCGAAGAGCTTATAACAATATTGTCACGTCGACGTCGTCGAAAACTGGATGGGTTAATTATTTTTAATTAGGTACCTCTCGGGGATACCGTTATTAGAGAACTTTGTCCGAGGAGACGAACAATAATTATGTTTTCATTTTTTTGCGTGGAAAACTTTGCCTTTAATTGTATACTTCCTTATTACGTACTTTTTATTACGTGTTTTTTCCACTACGAATTTTTTATTGTGTTGCATTTTAAATGTACTGTAATTGCGTTTAACGTTTTTCTTCTTGAAGAAAAAGTGCCTTGGGAAATTCTAAATTAGAAATGAAGATTGAAAATGAAACTTGCACTTTCATTTTGCTGTCCTAACGCTGAAGATTAACGAAAATATCCGAACAATCGCCACTTTCCCTTATTCGTGGTTAATTGCTTTTTGCTAGGCAGCATTACGTAGAAGATAAAAATGAGCTAAAACTTTTCGATTTACGTACGTATCTATTACTGCATCTTTCAATAATAATAACGTCGTTGTAACAACTTGTACATACGTTTGCGCTTGCTGGAAAGGAATAATGGTTTAGTTTGCGCAAGGAAGAAAAGTAAATCACACTAATTAGCGCGTCGCAGAAGACGTATTTACAAATAAGCGGATGAACTATAAAAGCTCGCAATTAACCTGGTTGCCAGTTTCTCGTCTCTTATTATAGAGAAGCGACCGTGCATGCGACTACAAGTACATATGTGGACGGCATAAACTAGATTTTGTCGCTTTTCATGCGTGAACTATGCTTCGCCTATCATTACTCTGATGCCATGTTGCACTTATATTTAACAAAATACGTTCTATCTAGCTATATACATACAATAAAAGGAGCAATTATAGCACTTGACCCAAAACTCGCTCGCATAACTGTACGGAATTCTAATTTGAATTATTCAAGGCTCCCAATCGTTATTACAGGACCGTTTAAAAACCGCAATGCAATAACAATGCTAATAATAAACAATTCAAACTTGCGCGGGCAAATCAGCTACACTTGATTTGCCGCTATAGCGGAAGTGTAACAATTGCCTGTGATGGTAAATGTCAAGAATGCTGTAACGTGTACCGTCATAATCACGTTGGTCTTCTTGAAATATTCGCAAAAAAATCGAAAATCTTTGATTTAAAGGAAGAAAAAGCAGTGTAAAACGAGAAACTAGTTTTGGACGAATTTGCTGAACTACAAATTGGTAAGAAATAAACTTAATTCTTTTAAAATTGATTGTTGTAATAATAATAACAATGCGCATCAAATCTTGTGCGTCGAGTTGTCAAATTATGACAGTTTAAATCGAAAGTTGCCGCGACAACGCAACGGACCAAATCGTTATTTAATATCTTAATTCTTAAACAAACGTTGCCCAAACTTAAACTTAAATGTTAGTTTGGTAATAGTTACAAGGTAAAAATTTATGTACTTTAGCCTGTGTAACTCGCAATTTCCAATCGGTGCGATGTTTGCTTTTTATAATCGGCACTACGCGGTGCGGCAGGGCGGGCGCCAGCACGCAGCGTTGATATTATATTACACCAAACGCATATCATTTCAAACATTACATAAAAATAAGTACCTAAGATTATTAAGGAAGTGTACCGTACAACTTTGGTATAGTTAGTGCATGCAAGCTACTTTCTCTGTGGCGCACGGCACGCCATCGGGCGGGCAGTTCCAGTGAAAAATAAACTAAATTGATGTAATAGCACATGTAATGTTCGCGAGCCAAAAGGAACAGTGTATTACTAGCACAGTAGTCTGGTCTACTTATCCACAAACACAAACACCGGCAAAAGAATACATATGTAACACGACGTAATTATAAATATTATGCTTCAGGTTGCACGTTGTACGAACCGAAGAAACTGGTAATTACCGTTCCGTTCCTTTCCTTTGCGTTCCAGAGGATTGAACATTGTCCTCTGGTGGATCGCCCTTAGCCGCAGCCGCCGCGACACATTTTAGGAAAATACCTTGACCGAGCTTCCGTCTTCCGCCCTTCCTTCTTCCTCTATCGCAAGAACTGTTACGTTATTTCCTCCGATTCCCATTCTACCGTTTTTAGTTACGTACAACGAACAATCACCTCAATCTTCTATAGCTATTATTTATTATTACCCATTATTCCTGAAATAAAACATTCTATCCAAACAAATTTAGATAAATCCGTCGCGGCGCGCCGCAAAAAAGTAGACTTACCAAGTACGTAGTCCGCCGACAACGCTGCGTCATCTTCGAGGAAAAAACTCCAAATGAAAAATAAGAAATCACAAATAATGAACCGAGAAAACGGCGGACGAGGTAAAAAGTCAATTAGCGAACTCCACGAACGAATATAGGTGAGGAGAAGACAGCACAGGAAGAACTAGTTACCGATGACGGGCGGTCGCAATCGCGGTGGCAGCAAAGTGCTCGCTGGAAGAGTCTTCGCGTGCTCCAAACTTCTTGTGCGGCGACTTTCCGTGGTCAAACGCGATCTGCGTAACTGCCTGCACCTCCGAAGAACTGTCGATGTGGTGCTCGGTACTCGCTGCTTGCTACTCGGCCGATGGTGTCGGAACGCAAACGCCTAAAAGGAGAGTAGTTAGCGTTTAACGGGACCCACATACTTCGGACCTCATCCGACTACTCCAGAATGTATACTCGTGCTTCTATACAGCACCATTCCACTCACTTGACGGCTCGATTATTATTCCTGACTTTAGATACAAGTACATTGCTATTGTAGGGATAGCCGCAATAAACTACAACGCAACTCTTTGTTTGATTGAACACTTTATTGTTATGCTTTCCGTCTTGGCTTAAGGAGCGACTGCCTGTACAGCTGCTGTGCGACTACTGCCACGGCAGCATGACTCGCTGCTGCCGGACAGCTCCCTGACTACACAATGCGCCAAATTCAAATTAATAACATTTTCTTGCACTATAAATGTAATATCTAATTATCCTACTCTTGTACAAGAAGCAATTTCTTGTACGCACATTCACAAACAGACAAAAATTGTTATCAATCAAACTCAATTTTAATTAAAATCATTTCAAGAGAAAGAAATGGCAGAAACCCTAGCAACTTACCAAGAAATAATCAATGAGGTAATCGCCAATGTTCAGGAACACTTCCAAGAAGAAGGTGTAACAGAAGATGTCCTAAAAGAACTGAAACGGCTGTGGGAGCTCAAGTTAACTTCCAGCAAAGCGTTCAAAGAAGACCCCAAGCCAGACCGATCTCCACAATCGAACCTTTCCACCTTTCACTTGGTCCAGGTTAAAGTCCAGGTCGGTGAAGGGATGTTCGTTCAACTGAAAGTCCCCCTCTTCCTAATCCAAAAGAACTTGCTGTCCAAAATCTTAAGCCCGGCACTGGAAGGACTCTCCGACGACCTCTCTCTCCAGCAAGTTACGGAATTCCTTCAGAAACAAATCTTCTCCGTGAGTGCTGCTCTTTGTCAAAAGCCCAACGACTCAGTTGTGCTTCAGATTGACGGATCGACAGACTCAGACGGAGAAGATGCTTCAGACCCTTCAGAAGGAGAGTTGACAGAACCCGACACGCCATCCGGGGAAAACGAAGAAACCCCGTTAAATTCAAACGACGACTTGACCGATGAAGAAGTATCTCTGGAAACCGATAATATTGTCGTGTGCAAGTACGAAAAAATATCCCGTAACAGGTCCTTTTGGAAACTGCATCTCACCTGCGGAATAGTTAATGTGCAAGGCAAAGACATTTTGTTTAGAAAAGCGCTGGGCGAGGCTCCATGGTAATTATTTACAAACAATATTTCTTTCTTTCATCATTAAAACAATATTTCTTAGCTTCCTTAAATACATTCCTATAAAGAAAAAAATAATATGAATTTAAAATAAACACTTATCGAAGGTAACGATTTTATTTAATACTTTCTATCAAATCAGGAACTCTATTCATATTATAACACAGAAAAAAAAGTGTACTAAAAAAACCATTAAAAAAATTTTACAGAATAAAAAAAGCATTACTTATAAAAAACACAGTTACTTAAGCTTCATCTTCTCTACGGCAAGATGTAAGGACCAAATACTGAGCGGTCTCATGTATCCAATAGACCTATAATGATTGTTTGCATATAAAGCTTCAGGTGTTTCAAAAGACATCCCTATTTTTTCCGACAAGTGCTTGTACATCCCTCCGGCTGTTTGCCAAGCTTCTTCAACCATCCCTTCGAACATCATATGCGAAGCGAGTGCGTAAGTAACTCCGGTCCAAACCTCCTCACTCTGAATGGTTATGTCATCTACTCCTCGGGAGGTGTAACCGTTAACAGCCCCCATATTGCCATCGCAAAAAGACATTACATTATTTTGAAAAATGGTCTGCAAGGAACGCTGCACCTTGTGCTGATTGAAGACTTCGTATCCTTTTCCGCAGCATCTCAAGTACCAGTGGCCACACAGCTGGTCGGCCATGATGGTCTTCGAGTTCTTGGAACAGTCAAAGTTGTAATACTCCCCATTCCACAGTTTGTTATTGAAAGCTTCTTTTGCAGACCTGAGTATTCCAGTGTAGTAAGCAACTTTCAACCTATCATCAAGTAGCTCGCAAATGTTTATCATTGCGTACAGAGCGGCCAACCACAAACTTCCACAGTAAGCACTAGATCCTTGCATAATCCAAGTGTCATAAGTTTGATCCGCCGAGCCGCCATTCTCGATCAACCCATCTCCATCAGTGTCAAAATTCATGCTCTTCTGCATTACCGTATTGCAGGCCTCAAACATTTTACTTAAATAATAGATCTTTTTATCGGGCGCCTCCTCTGAAAAACAGAAATCCCTGTAAACCTGAAGGACAAATTTCACATTCAAATCTCGCCATTCGCTGACATCGTGTATAGGATAAGCATTTATTAGCAAGAATGGCTCTTCTGCGGGATCTCCGACATCATGTGGCATTGAATTTTTTACTTTTCTGTGGTAGGTTTTGCCATCATAAAGTGCAGTAACTTTTTCAGGTAGTTCCATGAAAATGGCATCGCGGAAATCAAATTGGAGAACTTTTTGCAAAAGTGGCCAATTCATCACTAAGACAAATGAGGCATAAAAATGAACGTCGTAAGTGTTATACATCCTATACTCGTGCCCTTCTAAGTAAGCAAATCTACCATATTCTAAACGGGGATCGTCCGTTTCCATTGAAGCGGCTTCTTCAGGATCAATGGTAAACCAAACCGTCCCACCGTCCGACACAAAGTAACTTTCATTGAATATCGCACTTTTGTACCAATTCGGCAATGCTTTATCCTCCAAGATGGGTTTTTGCCAATTATATATGGCTACCTCCCAACTGCTGTATTGCTTAAATGCATAATCAACTATTTTGAGGGTGGCATGATCATGACCAAAATGCTTGGTATAATAACGATTGTACTTCTTTTGCTTGTCGATGAATGTAACGATTGGCATATCCCAAACTAGGCAAAACTCCATTTCGTCCTTTTGGAACGGCTCGGTTGTAATTTGGGACGATACCGCGCAGCCCATTTCTCCAAAGATATTGTCGCTTTTGTTGGTATCAGGGAGATCACCGAACTTTCCATCTTTAGCCAGTTGGTTCCAGATTTCCTCACCAGAGGAACAAGGATCAAACTGGAGGCATTTTGAAATTTTCAGGCTATTTTTCGTCTTCACTCCTAGGGCATATTTGCAGGGGGTACCTTCGATGGTGTTGTACAAAATCACCCCTTCAGCATCTAAGTAAGAGAATGGTTTAGAACTGCAAGTGGCTTTTTTGTCTGCTTTCTCCCCGGTGCCATTCTTGAAGGTGAACGTGATTGTTACAGTTCGTTTTTCATTGCAGATGCTTTCAATGCCCCAGACAAATATGGCACAGGGCAAGGATGAGTCCTAGATTTAATTAAAAGAGGTTATTAATTTTTTAAAAACCGCTTTTTATTTAATTTTATGAAATAGATATAATAAGAAGCCATAATCAGATTACCTTATAATTGTGAGGTATTACAGGGCTGACTTGCCGACAAATCAATTTAATGCCATGCTCTGATAAATCGTATTCTGTCCATGACCTTGGGTATAATCCGGTGTACTGACATTTAGCACCGTCTATCAGTGACTTCCAGGAAGTTAAATGTTTTTTTGATCTTCTAATAAAATCGGGTTGTATTAATTTACAGTTTTTATTCTTTAATTTTATACTCACTTATATGTAGATAATACACTTTGGAATATAGTTTGTTGGTTGCCATTTTTGATGGTGATGATAAAATCATCGGCGTCTACCGTGTTGTACTTGTACAAACCTACAAAATTCACCTCGGTACCCCCTTCCTATGGTTCCTCCGCCTATACCTCCTATTGGAACTCCTATAATCAGTTGCTATGTTTTTTAAATAGAAAAGGAAATATAATAAAAGATAAGTAAACTAGAATGGTAAAGCAACTAAAAATATCCAAAATTGCCAATTTTAAGCACTCAAGAACAACTTTTGTTGCGTGTTAAAGAAAATAAGTGGGAAAACGTAGCCAAAGATTGCAAAAGTAAAAACAAAAGTGAGAGTTAATTTTCTCAAACCCCGCGCTTACCATAAATTTGCTTAGCGGTTTTTATATCTATGTAGTCCATGACAGCTAAGCGTCTTGATATTAAAAGCTTTACATAGTATACAATATATCTGTAATGCAATAAAATGTGTTAATAAAGGCTCTTTGATGTACAAGATTTACGTAGACGTGGGAATAAAAATTATTATAACAAATTAGCAATTTTGAGAACTAATAAGCCTCTGTTAGTAAATGTATTCAAAATATTTTTTCTTTCATGTTTCTGTGAATTCTGAAATTTTGTTTAATATGCGACTTACCATATATCTTTTTAGCAGTTTTAACATTAAATAAGTCCAATAAAATTATTCGACCAGATATTAAATGTTTTATATAATAAATTATATATCTGTAATGCAACAAAAGATTATTCTGAAAATTGTTTATATTGTAATTTATCATAAGATATCGTATTTTACATAGAATGAATTATTATTATAGTGGTATTATGTTTTATCTTCAAATTAAGCTAGAGGTAGAAGACGGATAACTTGTTATCACACCAGTAAAATTTTATTTATTGCTTTGTTTATAATATGAATGTGTAACTTGTGATTTAAAAAACATTTTATTACATACTAAACGTTGATTTAAATTTGCATTATCATGTTAACGTAAATTTTCCCTTTGTAAATTATTTAGTTCTTACAGGCTTGGTGGTATCTGTTATGTATCACTATTTTTGTGCTCATTACTACACGCTGGTACAAAAATTGTATTAATACAAACTGTTATTACAAGTTTGAACCTGAATATGGTATTATTTAGTATTTTAATATCATTGCGATTGCAATAAAAAAATATCAATAGCATTGATTTAATTTTTCCGTGCAGCATTGGTAAAAGTATATAGCTTTTTGTATCTGTAAGAGTTAACAGAAGGTTACAAGCACTCACATGAGAAACAATAATGTACATTTGTTGAATGTACAGTAGGCAAATGATTTGTGCCATTAGTTGCTATGGGACCAGTTGCCGGGTAAATACTTACCTGAAAAGCAACGAAATGAAAGGCCAAATTTGGTGTAATTTAGGTATCATGCTAGACTTCCCTTTCACTGGATATACATGGTCCAACTTCACTTTTAGGCCGTAATTTGGGACTTGGGATTCCTCCCTTGTTTTCGTTTTTGTCTCGCTCATGTTTACATTGACGAAACCAACACAAATGATCGACAGACTGCAATGAGTATAGGAGCTAAATACGAACTCCACACTCTTACTGCTGTCAATGCGCGAAATACTACATAATAAAATGTAGTTGCGCAAATACTCCAAGGTAGAGCAACTTTGGTTGCCTATATCGGGCCAAGACATAAACAATCCAGATTTTCATCCTGTCTTGACAACATTTTCATCAACATGTTAGATTACGAAGCTTTGGCAGATCAATTGATATTATTAATAGGAAATAAGTTGTACTTTCCTGATAAATGTTTATTATTAGACAACTAGTTTCGACCAAATGTTGGGTATTGTGAAGTCTTTACAAGAAAAATTACAAAATTTCTTTAACAATAATCATTTAATAATAAGTTAACAAAATTTTGCAACTTTCTTGTAAAGGTCTGGTGATACCCAACATTTAAGCAAAACAATGGAATAACTGATTCATAGTTGATAAATCTCAAACTACAAATGATACTTTATTGAAAGAACGGCTACTTACAAAGTAATATATTTCCAACTTTTATTTCACCTCATTTTTTAAAATTTTTTTATATCAAATTGGATTCATGTTATCAATATCACAAAAAGCTAGCCTATGAAATTAATTACAACAAGGTGCAGTATGAGATGAGCGAAAATGAAATCAGCGAAGCCTCTCTCCGGACTAATTCCCTGGAACTGGGTCTTGTTCTCCGGGTTGACTTGAAGGCGAAGGCACACTGAAAACAAAACATTATGTAGACATTACCGTTACTGTCATACCAAGTAGAAAAGCACAACTGCGAAAAAGGAATAAACATATACGAACCAGCCAGGACAAAACTGCTAACGCTGGAAATGAAACCGCTCAAGAAAGAGTTAAAGGGGAAGGTTCCCACAAGCAAACAATACACAAACTGGACGATTCCTGTTAGAAGGATGTAAAACAAGTAGGCGTCGATGATTTTCAACTTCTTCGGCGTCTTACTGTTGTACTGGCTGAAGAATTTCGAGATTACGTTCGTTACTTTGGTCATTTTTAACAAATATGCACTTTTCTTATCAAATTGAAATAAATTGACAAACCGGTGACACGCACGCAACAACGTGAACAACGCGTTGAGCGTGAAAACTTAACGATGAAGTTAGGCGCGACTAAAAACAGGTTAACACAAATCACAACGCGCTAACATATTTTATCTCACTCTTGACCGTGCACTTGCAATATTGTATCCTTTAGAATAATGCGCACTACTTTATCGACGTACGCTCGTTTAACTTTTGACTTGACATATCTGTCAAACAGATTAATAAACAATAAGCCAGGTTAGCCGGGGTACTTTTACGAATTTTAGATATTTGTAATTTCTGAAATCAATTTCTCAACCGATATCATTTGATATCGAAAGATAGAAAGGATGCAGAAGTAC
>JAWQRP010000023.1:0-54465 GCA_033557875.1 Quadriops clusia | reverse complement strand
GCACATTCCACAGTTCTTGATTATGTTCCATCCAACGTTCCATCGCATAACCTCACTTTTCGAAAATTCACCAGATTGCCTCTAAAACTCCAAAATGCTATACTTTAACTAACTGTTAATGTATAATTTACACGTTTGGCCCATATTTAGGCCCCAATAGGGCTCTAAGACGTCTGACTCGTTCCTTCAAAAAATGATAGCGGCGTAGATGGTAAGCCGCCTGCGCTGGAGTTGAAATGTCAAAATTTGGACTTTCAGCTTCAAGCTTGTTTATACGGGGGGTACCCGCGACCCTTTGGTACGAAACAAATTATTCGCTAAAATAAACGATTAGAGCAACACAATGATTTATTTCGTTGCTTTTTAATTTGTTGATGCAAGTAGTTAAATTCTCCCTTACAAAACTCATTGATTCTTTAAAATGCGATTTTTTCATAGTGGCGCAACCATCGATACACACTCACCATAGGAATCATATTCCTTAAAATGGAAAAATTACCTACGGACGGACGGACGTACGTACGTACGTTACAACGGTAATAATGTTTGTTGGCAAGTAAATAACCTAAAGATTCTTGGTAAAATTATATTTTTCTTAAAATGTTTTAGAAGCACTCTACAAACTTTTGGGCACTGCTGAATTGTGCACTGCAAAAGGTCACAGAAAAGGTGTAGAATCAATAGAATTGAAGATAGCAACATTCGCATCTAAGAATTTGACAGCCTTGTCAGTAGCAATGACAGCTGTCAATGTCAGGATTCTTGGAATTTCCTCTCAGCCCGAGTAGATGGTTGGGTCTCGATTCGTATTGTGTTCTATTATGATTTTAATTAGGAAATTCTCGTGAAACTCACAAAACCAGGAAAAGAAACCTCGAAAATGGCTCAATGCAAGCAAACGCCCCAAGATTTCATAAAAAATTGTTTTACTCCACAAATCGCTGTTATTTCCAGTCCTTTGGCCGAGGAAACATGCAAGAAAAACAACCTTTCTTTCATAGAAATGATCCAACCTTTCTGTAAACTTGGGGCGGAAGGTACGTACACAACTTCGTAAGGATTTGGGGCTTTCGTCTACATCAAATCGTTCATTAATTTCCATTTAATCCTCTTCATTTTAGACGTAGGATATTTGAAAGCAATATGTCTTTCTCGTTTAATAAACCAATATCCATTTCCTATAACTGTCTCTCCTTCGAGGTAAGTCATTTCCTGAATCTTTCGTATCTATACTATTGATAATTTCCGAAGAACGTAATTTAAAAACCATTAGAACGTCTCTGCTGCTACATTAGAATTATCGGCTAGCCGAATTACCTTCATTTTAGCACCTTTATTTCATTACCTTCATTTCATTACCTTCATTTCATTACCTTAATTAATTTCATCACTGTGCCAACTTTCCTTCAAATCGCCCTTTTGTTTTCAATAAATTTGCATTTTTTAATATCATTCGAACTAACGTAACATTTTTTTAGTACAATACAAAGATGCATCTGGGCAACAAATGTCAATACGTAACCTTAAAATAACCCTGGTGGACATAGCCGCGAGACCGCCACCATCCGCATTAGCCAGGAGGTACCTCAATTCATCGGTTAGCGAAGCGTCTATTCCAAAATACCAAAAATTTGATGCGGGAGAATACCAATTGGAGATACCGTCAGCAACTCCATGGTTCGAAGCATGGCGAGATACCTTTTTTCAAGTCCAATTCCCTTCGGATCACGAGTTCACCAAGCATTTCTTGGCCTGCATCTTGGTTGTTTCTTCGAAAGACAATAATCCCGTAGAGACCATGATCAACCTAGCTCAATCATTAAATTCGATTATGCAAGACACCTCACCTACCAAGTTGCCCAAGTGGTTCAACAACCGCATCTTGAGGTATTACGTCATTTTACATGAAAACAACAACGGGAATCACGCTAGCGCTGTGGAGCATTTCGATGCCATGAGAGGGCTTTATGGTCGGAATAGCTGCTTTTTCTTACGAATGAATTCTCGGCTTCCTGGCAATTCGAACGAGCAACTCCCAGACCCTTGGAGTCAATTCCTTCAGTCTAGGTTGCCCGTTAGTTATGACAGTAAGGAGACTCCAGACAACTCGCCGAACGTTGAGAGAGCCATGAGTGCTTCATGGGAAAAAACAAGCGGTGATGACAATTCTTCGCTGGCTTATCATCCGTTGAGTCCAGAAACTGAGGAAAATCCTGTGGTAAGTGACTTAAGAAAATTCTATCTATCTATAAAAAAATTTGATCTATCTGTAAAAAAATTCTATCTATCTGTAAAAAAATTCTATCTATTTGTAAAAAAATTCTATCTTAAAATTTATTGTTTTTTGACCTCTTATTTTTATATCAAAGTTGGTGTCCATATTATTTTTAATTATCAAATACTTATAATAATGGGTATAAGGTCTCATAAAAATATATATTTACATTTCCATCTCAACGTTTCGTTATAAAATTATAACTTCTTCAGGAGATAATAAAATATTATAAAATATGAAATTTCCTAATTGACAAATTAATTTATGAAATATCTTCTTAATTTAACTGATAAAATAATAAAAAATAAGTTTCACTTAAAATTATAAAAATAAGAATATGAAGGTTATTTAGTACTTTTAATAATTTGGTTATAAATTCTATTAATGTTATTTCTATCTTGTTTAAAATTAATTGAAAATTTTTCATGTTTAATATTTAAAGATTCTAAAATTCTTCTTTCGTACCCAATATTTTCTTTTTCTAAAATACAAGTATTTAAAATTTTAACATTTTCAAAATCAAAAGCATGTGTATTTTCTTTACAATGTTTTGTTAGAGCAGTACGATTTTCTGTTAATTTTTTATTGCAAGAATTTTTATGTTGAGAAATTCTATTATATAGATATTGTTTACAAAAAATATTTGGTCAGAAAGATATATTAATTTTTTATCAAATTGTGATTTTAATTATGAAAAAGTATAATTTTATGTTTAGTTGATAGAGCATACAAATGAAGCAATATTGAATTTCAAAATACTGCAATTAAAAAAGTGAAATATGCTTTAACAAAAAATGATTACCCAGAAAATTTAATTAATAAAATTATATCTAATAGAATTAACAAAATTATATCTAATAGAATTAACAAAATTATATCTAATAGCATTAACAAAATTAAAAATAACCAAAATTCAAACAAAAAACAACAACAATAATCAAAATTATAGTAGTATTATTTTACCATATATAAAAAATCTTACATAAAATATTAGAAATAGATTTAAAAAATTTAATATTACTAAAAATCAAAACACAACAAAATAATTTTTTTCTAGAATAAAAGATAAAGATGATAAATTTAAACAATCAAACCTTGTTTACAAAATTAACTGTTTAAGAGGCAGCTAGTCATACCTTAAAATGTATTTTACATATTTTTTCGCGTAGGAATAAGATATCGCCATGAAACAAACGGCATAATATTCCATTTTTTTTCTCCTAGCCTGTTAGCATTTTGTTTTTCGAAATTCCCTGTAGATTGGCCAAAAAAAAAAATTTAGACTAAATTTTTGAAAATTAAAAAAAAAAATGCTAACAGCTATTCTACATGTAAATAGGAACAAAAATTGTGGTATAGCAAAATGCGAAAAAATCACAAATAGAACTTTAATATCTAAAATTAAATTACGTGAACTAGATGTCCGTAGTTGTTTAAATTCACAGGTCTCCGAACAGTTGGCAACACCGCCTAAAGTTGCTGCATGCCGGCCGGCAGAATGAGTAATAAGCATTGCACGTGTGGTTGACGTTTGGTCACTTTTTCTTACAAAAAATATTTTATAAGAGACATTTATTACATCGTATGTATTTCATATTGAATTATAATTCATTAAGTACTTAGAAATTGTGCTTGGCTATATTTCAATTATATTGGAATATGTATAAAGTAAATACCTACTAATTGTTGGGTTATTACATGTAATAAGTAAAACATATGATTTACTTATATGTATATACTAAGGCCAAAATTATAAGATAATTATTGTCACCATTTTCCACCAAAAAAAAACTTACATAGTGTCATTTTATTATTATTTCAAATAAAAAAAATTAAATTTTATCTGCGCAAGGCATAAGTCGCATGCACAAAAGACTGATTTTCCCTATAGGATGTACAAAAGAAACTGGTTTTTTGTACACGCTATTTTCAAATTTTGAACTTGCTCTGGAAATAACGAAAAACTCACATATATCAAACTTTAGGATAATTGCCCGACCGGAAGTAATCTTTTTTATCTATGTTTTTTAAATATCCATGTGTATATAATATCAAAATTATTCAAAAATCACTCTGAATCCTAATGTGAATCTGTTTTATCTTGTCTAGTACAACTTAGAAATATGCGAGAAAGTCGAGTGGAGACCACTCCATATTTTTCTTTTTATTATGACGCGCTGTAAATATGATGAAACCGCTAGTTTATAGTATTATTACATATTTATTATTTAATGCTAATTTAATACTTTTTTTTCGTTATATTCATTATAAACACATATTAAATGAACTCTCTTTATTGCTACCCCTTTAGAGAATAAATAAATGTATTTTGTGGCTTAGTCAGCACAAAAACAGGACGTAGTAACCTTGATAATAACAAGAAATGCTCATTGCGAGGCGATTGTGACAAAAAATTGCAGAGTTGCCACATGCGAAATCAGGTATTTCGGTGAATAGGTTTGTCATCTTTATCTGTTTACATTTAAAATGATGCATTAGAAGAGTTCCGCCGCAAGGCAGGGTCCTTTGCGGGTGATATACGTACGTAAGGGGGGTACTGTTTACATTTGTAAAAATCAGCTAAGCTAGCTGCCACTTAAACGTTGCCCTATTGGATATTAGAAGTACAGTTTGTTCCCCCACAGAGGTACTTTGGAAACTGTCAATAGGGTTGTCCACAAAGTTAGCTATTTGACAAATTTAAGTCGACAATTCAGAAATAGCACGTGTCTAGTAAACATAAAAAAACTTATTATAATTGTTATTGCAAAATGAAATAGGTACAATCCGCATAAGGTTTATTTAAAGCTCATATAGTGCATGCGCTCACTATATACCATATAGCGACCACTAAATGATAGAAATAATTGACCAAAACGTTAGTTTTCCATGTAAAAGTGTTTGATATTTGTTGCTACTATTATATGTACATTGTTTATTAGATTAACAAAAATTTGTTCATAAATTTGTTATGGCAAAGTAAAAATTGCTTGTATAGGTTACGGTGTAGGTTATGAGCGGTGGCGTCAGGTGACAGCTACAAAGTGCTATGAGTATTTGGTCCAATGAACGTTTAGTATTTTAAAACCTTTAAAAATTTGCAAAATTTAATATTTTTTAACTTATTTGTTGGACCGGTAGATCTGCCTGCCATATTTTCAGATTATTCTTATCTCGTGACGTATTTTTATGAAAAATAAATTAGTACCCAACCCTATAACTACAGTAAATTGCTTCATTGACAATTGCAACCATCAGTTAATGTTGACTAATTTTTTTGAATTTAATAAGTACAGAACTGAATCAATTCCTCAATGGCGTGCAGAATGCGGCACTCGTGCTGCTGTCTCGATGATTATTTGTGCAAGGGGGCCAGCTAGAGCAGCATAATACGTAATCTTCGCGGAATGAGACCTTGAGTTGTGTTCCGGCTGCAGGCAGCAGCTGCCTTCCCGCCAAAACGACATTCTTTGATTGGCTGCCAGATTCAGCATTTATATAAATATGCAACAGCCGCACTGATGTAACCGCGAACGACTTGGGCGACTTGATGATAAATTGTTTGCGAAGAAGCTGGCTCGGCTGGCTATTCGCTCGCCCGGCTATTCTTGATTAACTCGACCGAAATATTTTCGCGAAGCGCAAACGCTCTGCTCCTGATGCCCTCTCCTTCTTTCCTTTTTATATTATTTTTATATTTGTGGGACGCGTCTAGGTTATACACAACTTGTTTACTGAGTTTTATTTACTATAAAAATAACGATGAACTTATAAATAATCATACTTCATTTCATTAAAATTGAAACTGCTAATACATTACCTTTTGAGTACATAATGCTATGAATTGTCGCATAAATGCATCAACCGTGACCCACATATCATTGACGACGACTCCAACTCATTAATTTTAGGGAAACATTTTAAACTGAACAATTAATGTTAAAGTTATGCATCATCCTCTCGCACTGCATTATAGTGACAATTCGTTAATCCCGAGCGCCATAAGTTAAGAAAACAATATTGTTAATACTTGGTTGGAATGTTATCCGTAAGTGGCTTAGTCACGTGTTAATTGAGTTTATTTAATCAATCCCTAAAAGCCACACCTCTACATCATAAATTAATCGTTGTTTTGAGTATTTACTTTTAAATTTCATTTGCCTAACTTAACAAAGAAAATAAATTTAGTAGGAAATTGACATTAAAAGAAAATTCCTTGCATTTTTGAATGTTGTTTCACTCAACGCTCAGCTTAAAGCGCTGGAAAGTTAAAGTATGCTCTAACAAGCATCTAAATTAAGAATGAAAACCTCCGAAATGCCAAGACTCACCTTTCAAATTTTGAAATCTCTGAATTAATGATTTCACTTAAGCGCTATAAATAGCAAGCGTTAGCATTTATATATTTCTCAAATTGTATAAAATCTCCAAATATAAATAGCCCATCTATCTGGTAAGAGGTTTCAGTGACCTCAAATCGCATACGGAGTGTATTTACCTTATCCCGCTGATATCGCATCGTCAAGCTAAATCGAATCAGACGTAGAGAAAATTAATCAGATAAAATCATTTAAATTTATGCGGAACTGAATAAATCATTAAGTATGTTTAAATTTTTAACCAAGAATGAGGTTGTAATGATAGTGACATAAATTTATAACATTGTGTTAGGTGATAATCGCCAAGAACAAAAATAAGCGGCGGATAAGTGAGCACAAAAAATGCGCTATAGCAATGCACACCACTTGCCGCAACATTACGATGCATTAAACAATTTCTAGCTTAAATTGCCGACACATAAATATAATAACCGAACGAGAAATAAACTTCATGTTTGACTGCATCAGCATGAGTTATTTCCGTTTACAAACGAGGTCACTTGCGTAAGTTTGGAAACAAAAATATAATGTTAAAGTGGACTGGAAACTGTTTTTCGGCGGTTGAGCGAGTATAAATTTTAGAAACTAGAAACGGAGCAACGACCGACTTTTTGCTCAGAATCTAGTTCTAATAACTGTAAAAAGTACCCTGAAACCAACGAATCTAATCCATTGCTCAATTACATTTCACAAGACAATTAATGTAATCAGTTGCACACCGCCAGATGACGCAAATTTAAATTTTCTGCGGCGTTGCACAAGAGCACACAATGCTAGTACATCATAGTAGCATTATTATACTGTGACGAGTACAGAGGAATTTAAAATATGTGCGTACTTGTTTTCATCGTAGAACTTCCACTAGTTTGCACAATTGGCGGAGGCGCGCGGTTAATACTGGCCAAATTGTAGCGATGCAATATTTCAATAGCTGTAAGGGTTAATACTCTACCAGTTATGACATACAATCGCAACAAGCATGGATCAAGGCCTCTAAATCCTAAAAGTGTCCTAACAGGTCGTATTTTTAAAATAAAAGTCGTTGAGAGTTCGGATATTGCGTAACTAATCCTGTACGTTCTAGCAAGAGCACGAATAAAATTAATGCATTGTAGGCTATGCGGGCAATCACCTTAGTCATAAGGAGACCTGTCACCGAACTTGTACCCACTTGTAATACTAATAAATCTATAAATGAAGTCAATATAATTCAACGTTGCGTGAGGCATTGCATTAGGACTTCCATGCTCTTGAAATATGTACTTTTACATAGAAATGAGAACATCAATCATAAACGAAAAGTACAGCACCCTTATTTTATATTCTAGTTTGAAGACGATTTCAATTTTAAATTTCTTTCATTACCGAATGTAGTAGGAACAATTACTTTAAGTATAGACTGTGTTTTGACACCAAAGACCGACATTCGTCCACAGTTGCATTTTCAAGATGAGATATGTGCTAGTAGATGATATACTAGAACTTGTTGACGATATATCTAAATATCAGATATGATGTACCATGAAATAGATGTATCATAACATCTTTCCATATAAAATAATACGTTATCTAAAGTGGATGACCGATGTCTTTTTTCAGGTTATTAGAATTTTTGAAGATTTTCAAAAGTTTACAAATGGCAGTCGGTTATAGGTTATTCTGTTCTTAACAGATACTCGTTGGGAACTGATTTCTGTTTTTTCCCTACTGGTAACTCTTGTGACTGAATTTTGTAAAAACCTGGTGAATTGATTAATTTCTTTTAAGGAATACTTATAAAAGTGTGCAGGTACCGTAAATGAAGGGATTGGGTTGGTTGCTAATACTTTTTTAATGAAACTTAAATTCAAATTGATAATTTTTTTAATTTACATACTCCTTTTGCATCTAGAACACAATGCACCAACACATCCACGAAAGGTAGCAGCTTGGAAGATTCCATCTCTACGGTGAATTTTATTTGTTGTATCATGAACTTACACCCAAGTCATCACTTAGACTTAAGTCTGGCAGAAAGCAAGACTTGTTGTTTTAAACATTCCATGGAAATGAAAGAAAAAATAACTTAACTCAAGAAAGGTTTTAATGACTTCAACTATATCTCTGGGCAAATCTTTGCACATTGTAGCAGATCTTGAACGACAACTAGCTTCTTGATTTGGAAAATTAGTGAATAATGATTTAATATCATAGCTTACAAGAATATCCACAACATTTTTTTATCGACGAAATATGCAGAATTCTTCATGTACTGGGAAGATGCTGAACATTTTAAGAGATCTTATATTCTTGCAGTACGATAATCTGATGGATTTTGTTACTTCTGTAATTCAGTTTACTTTTTCTTGCCATATCGTGGGCAGGTAGTTTTAAGAAGATACTAATATCACATATGTGCTAATATCATTCTGGGTCGTACCTATTTCTTTTGAAGCACCGCTGAGTAAATTCTTGATACAGAATTCAATGTTCTCCAAACCTCATATTAGAATTATTTATATTAGTTTCAATTGCAAAGTTTAAACGCTTTGCTCAAAAGGACAAATTGTAGGTATGTGAATCTATTTGCCATGGTGTTATTCTCTGAGTTAACCGAGGTTTTTGTAGGTAATAAATCATTTTCAACTTTTGTTTAATCTATAAAATTTGATACTTCTATTTTTGGTTTATTAGACATAATTTAATTTAATTTATTTTCTAATGTTGAGAAATATGGTAAGTACACTTGTGAAATAAATACATACGTGAACTAAGAGTAGAGACCAATGTGTTGCAGTACAGATAAACCCCTCTTTTTCTCATAGTAGCGAAACTGAACATTTTGAAAATATTGCCACACTTACCTAAATCGATTCTCTTAGCACCATTTAATGAAACTTCTCTGATGCGTACTTTAACGTGTAACCTTTTGCCAACTGACAACAAAATAAACATTCAATATGACTACCGATGTACAGTTACTTTACAAACACGTGTATGAAGACGACGAAAAAATCCGTCTCTTGGTATAATATAGCCGGATAAATTTAAGAATTTCCGTACATTTTTTGATGATACCTGGTAGGAATATTAAAAAAAAATAATTATCATGTTCATCAGAGCTTCATTCTGAGTTCGTGTACTTGTATGTAATGTATGCGTTATTCACATTTTTGCACAATAAACCGGATCCTGTTTTCAAGTGAGCTGACAACTGGATGCATTTCAACACACATTATATGTAACGTATTAACTGCTCAGTATTAGTGGAATTATGTTTGATACATAATTGTTAAACACGCTCCCAAGCTTATTCATTTGGTATAATCCTTATCTTGTGCACGACACATTTAGATTTCTTATCTAATTACAAATAAAGTAATATGAAAATGTTTAGAATAACAGTACATATGTATGTATAATTTTTGAATGATGTACTAAAGCTGTTTTATCTCTTTGTAGTAAATAATGTAGTATATATCACGTGCGTATTTTTATTTTCTCAGAATCCATTATTAATTTTTTGTAGACAGAACGCAAATGTATTTATTAAAGCCCGGAAAATGTATCTAACATACGACCTACACATACAAACTTAATCTATCTTAACTTCCCGGATTAAACTTTTTTCTGTATTAATGACTACCTTGTACAATGAAAGGTATGTAGAGGGTTATACGGTCCTAGTAGATATGTACTGTAGTTAATGGTACTGCATTCAATAGGTATTCTTCGTAACAATTTTGTACATTTAGATTAAACAAATGTTTAATATAACAGATAAATCATTACTGGGATCAACTGCATAAGGCACAAGCTTCGCTTCAGAAAAAATTTACATACATTTATATTTCAAAAAAAGTATCAACTAAACCATCAGAAATGTATCATTTTGACGTGCGGAGCTACGTGAACGTATTATGCTAATGAGGCTCATTTCTTGCAAAGACGAAATCTGCATACGGTATGAGAGTTTGAAATGAAGTTTCTTTGTTCTAACAACTGTAAACACGTAATAAATAAATACTGCCAGCAAACAGGCCGAGCAACTTATGAGGGTACCTTTTTAACGTAGTCAGTCGCGGAAAATTGATATGTTTACCCGAATCTGAGGGAAGCGAGTTCCCTTGGTGATATCGAGTAAACTTTAGGATTGTTTTTTTAGGTCAACATGAAGGGTGCTATTTTCAGTTTAGATTATCTTTTAAATTATTCGGAACACCGTATTCAAGGAAAGTTTTGCAAGACTAATAAATTAGTTTTTTATTATACGCCAAGCACATTTTACAATAACTACAATTTCTAAAACTGCGTACATAGCGCAGGATCTTCTTTCAAACCATTTGACGTAAATAACTCAATTTTAATACGTTATTATAATATTTATGTCATATTGTAGCACATATACGTAGTTGTTACTAATCTACCTAAATACACAATTTATGACTCTTTTCAACTGAACACAAGGGGACCTACATAATAGTTGTATGAAATCTTTTGTACAATTCGCGTCCACCTACACTTTCTGGTTTATGGCTACAGGACAGAAACTAGTCTAGTTCATATGCGACCAGGGATTTATGGGCGTGTTTGCAATCAATGTAATAAATTCCAACCTTGGAACGAGGAAGAATATTATCGTATTCCGTAATAGGTCAAACAACAATTAGAGTTACACCATCATATCAATCATTTGACTTTATTGACCGCGTTAATATGTTTGTTCTGTATGCAACCATATACGTTTTTTATAACAATAGCTGCATCAATCTGAATGCCTGAAAGTTAACATTAACTATTTATGCCCTCACATATTACCAAACGTAGAATTAAGTGCATTAGTTATTTACACATGAGGCCGACGTGATATAAACAACAAAAAAATAATAAAACTTTTTTTTGTACTGCCAACTAACCAAATTAGAGAGAGTTGATTGACGCCCATCTTAATTCAAATTCAAAACTTTTGCTTAGATATTTTATATATATATATTTATTATTTAATTTAAAAAATGGTTTCAATTAATGTTATACAGATTTCATATTTATCTGTTTTATTTCATTTCCAACAATTTGATTCGCATTAAATTGGTTGGAAGGATTAATAATTTTAATGATCTAATGCTTCTAATAAATTTAATTACAATAAAAATCCTCTGGTATAATACATGCTGAATTTCAATACTTTCAAACGTAAACAATTATAAGTAGGTTAATAGTTGTTTTGATGTACTACACGTATACATATAGGTACATGTTAGCTTAATTTTTTAGATCATTGTACGTAAACATACTGGTGATAATTGGTAAGCGTATTTCAAGTTAATTGATATAAACATTTTTTGTTGTACGAATCAATCGACTCCATAACTTTGCAGATATAATTTAAGTACCCGTGAATAAATCATCTGATTTATTTGAACTTTCCCAATTAGAAAAACCAATTTATCCTTTTTTATTTAAATGCGTAAAAGTTAGAACAGAAATCGCATTGCGCCTCCGCCAATTGTGCACTTTCATACAATTTATACACGGTAATAATTTCTTTACCTATCAATTAAAAATGATAGAATACCTCCTTCAATGTATGTAAATGGCATTATACAGCTACGCAGGCACCTTCCCTGTGACCTTTGCACAATAACGATCCTCTCTAACATGCGGTATGATTATCCTCCAAACATCCCATTAAAGTAATTTGTGTGAAATAAGCACATAAGTGCAATTTTTGAAGCAAACGGTAAACTCAAAAGTAGTATTTAATTGAAGCTAGGCTCCACCTAATGATATGAACCATTACCGGAGATTTCTCAACAGATCGCATGTGTACTAGCTTGTCTAAAAATATAAATTCTCCGGGAAGATAGATAAAATCGAAGCGATGGCAAAAAAATATTGTGGTTCACGTACACTCATACACTAGGCATTAGATTTTATGTTTGCTTAGTTTTCATGCATGTATGATGAGCGCTCGAGAAGTTGCGTGACGCAATCTTCGGCCATGTTTGATGTTGATGCTGAAACCAGATTGTTGCGGACTTCGTATTCGCCTTGGTTTGTTCCTAGACCAGCTTGGGCAACGCTAGCTCAGATTTAGGATAACGATCGTACCTCCAAAGTAGGTATATTATAGTATAACGCAAGAAAACAAAAGTGGCCCACGTGCATCAAGGTCAGGTGAATTTCCAGTAATTATTATTCTTTGTTCGTACACAATTAAACTACAGCAAAATCCTTAAACTCAGTTTGAAAACACACCTGTAATTTCAAGCTTTATCTACAAGGCTTGCATATATTTTTTTCCTTATCACCGGGTCGTTAACTAAACCCATTGTTCTATAGCCTTATTATGAAAATTAGTTATAATATATAACATGCATAATAGAGTATATTATGTTGATGACACACATTTTTTCAAATAAAAATATACTTGAATGGGTATAATACTTCTGCAGGTAATCAACTGATTTTGGTTGATTATATAAAAACATTCTCGATAATAATGTTTCTATATTTTAGGTAACCGAACAATACAGTGAACAGTAAAGTTTAATTTTGTGGTGATTTGAACTGAAATGTTATCTTCTAAAGCTAACGTAACCTAATAGTAGGCGGCTAGTTTTGTATCTTCCATAACTAGGCCGTAACCTAGATTATTACATATTAACACCAATAAACAATCTTTCGCTCTTTTAAAATTCTATTAAAATAAACGTGGATAATGGGAAAATTTTACCCAAGCTAGGCACTGTATGCAAGTAAACAAGTTAATGTTTCTTATGCTTAGTAACAATTCATAGATATAAATGTATACACAATGAATTTGATAAAAGGAGCAGTTCATGTCGACTGTTAACTCACATTAATAATTATATTTTACTACTAAAGGAGTTATTGAAATGCAAGTCTAAAATTTCTCACTAATGAGTTATTTCTATTTTTTGTACTTCATGTTAATATGAAGGCTATGGAACGTAAGTGTATGTATGTAGGTGTTACCAAGGGTATCGGAGATAGTTTAAGCAGCACTGGGCACAATGAGCGTTAGTACGCGTTTATTATTAATGATGTTTTAATGATGTATGTAATATTTGTATTAGTCATCATTCTTCATCCGACTAGCAGATACGTAATCGATTTAATGTCAGGTTTAGATCATCGACTCATTAAAGTTAATAAGAAGATGGTTTGAAGAAACACCCTCCTCTAAAAGTGCATGCGTTGTCATAATACTTAAAAAGAAACCTGTCTATATAAAAGAACTACTAATAACTTCAAATAAAATTAGAATCTAGCATTAATTAGGTAATATAAAAGTAAATTTGTATACTAGCCCTTTTTACATTTAAAGCTCTATTTCAAAATTATACTAATAATCCCAATATTCATTTGTCACTCAAGTATATGTGTGCCGAAGAGATTTTAGCAATCAATTATGAATGGCCATGAAGTGCAATCGCCATTTTTATCGCAAAATGTAAACATTACTTGTGAATACTCGTAAACATTACGCAATTCTCAACGGTTTCGTCGCACTATAACACGAGTATGCGTAAATACAATATGTATAGCATATTTATCTTTGTAATAAACATTACATTTAATGTCCCATCGACTTTTTACAAATATAAGAAAATTTTTAGTAATCTAAATAGTGTATGCATTTCAACGGCACGTTTTTAAGCCTGGCAGTATATTGAAGAAACTTATTTAACGAATTTCCACCTATTACTTATGCATAAGTCCAATATGTACAGGCAATAATGATTGCACTTTATAACGCAATAAAATTCTCAGAACTTTGGTCTTTTGGAGAAAATGTAAACCGGGTGGAAAAAGTTGATTTTTATACGTAGTTAAGCATGAAAGGAGCTATTAACAATTTAATAATTACAAACTCAAATTGTTCTTTTATTAGAAATCAATAAGGGTCGTAAATAAAACCTCCAACCTTGTGTTATCGTTCGGAAAATAAGGGGAGGCCTTCGAATGTGTAAAAAATTAATAAATAATGAAAAAGACCTAATTTCTATAACTATGTCCTTAGTATAAAGAGAACAAGGCATTATTTCGCTGTTTTTAAACCTTTCGAAAGTTATGCGCAGTATGAACGAGGAATGTAAGACCTTTGAATTTTAATTTCACACAGCAATTCTCATTAGGTGTTTGCTGCTATTTTCTTTCTTCTCTATGTATGTACCTATATCGCCATTTACAAACACAATTATCAACTTCCTTGGAGATAAAGCAAGCGATATGAGTGTAGCTATTGTATTTTCTATGTAGACTACCTTCTTTGCACAAAATTAGCCATGTAAAAAGTATGAATACAGCGATGTTCATAAATAAAACGTTCTTTCTAAACAAATTTATTCTTAAACAGTAATTTTTGCAGATTTCTAATAAATGAAAACTGCTTACAAAAATGTCCCTTCGTTGTGTTGCTTTTGTTTTAAAGCACATAAATGTGTGGTTAAAGTCAGTACTGCATTATTTGCTTCTTAGCTCGAGCACAATCTCTATGTGATCTTAGGTGACTTTCAAATCGTAGCCGTTAATTTCCCATGTAAAAGTTTCCGCGTGAGAACAGTTCCTAGCAAAGTAAGAATGATGTCAACATTACGTGGAAAATATCCATGCGAGGCATTTCAAAGACATTTACCGCAACGGCTTTTAAATATTCAAACAAGATTTATAACAAAGTGATTCATCCTTGTATTTTGCAATAACCATGTGAAAATTGCTTGGGCTCGTATTATTTACGCATTACAGTGTTCCAGAATGCATAAATAAAGCTAGAGTCGTTTATACTGAGCTATTCGTAAAAAGTGAAATTTTTCGAAGAAAATGTTATAAAGTGGTGAAAGAAATGCTCTAGGCCACGTTTTATATGTAGTTTGTAACTATTTGTAACTAAGCCCAAGGCGGTATTACGAATTTATCTTATCACTTAAATATCAACACCTGATGGCAGTTAGTGAAAAAGTTTCACTCGGCTTTAAGCCAACGATATGAGCTTACACAAAGAGACATTAGGAAATAAACTAAGGATTTGATTCATAATGAAATTTTATAAATTTATACGATTGGCTCTTGAAGTGTATTATTGAATATAATAAATACGTACGTGAAAAATATTTAACGACGAATTAAGACACTCATTCACATGAAAAAATTAATAGTTTTGTTGTTTGTTTGCGAGATAAGAAATTATTTAAATATTTGATTACTCATCTACTTTAATATTTAGTTATTACTGTGTGCATGAAACAAGTTGTTTGTAATTATATATTTTTCGCTTAGTAACGTTGGCACAAGCGTGATATCTTGAACGTCGCAACTACAATAGGAAAAACTCTTGAGTGTACACAGAAAACTCGCTGGAGCAACTGGCAAATTTACTATAACCAGAATATATTACTTACTTAATTTGCTTTAAATAAATTTGTATTTATATTTTATAATTAAACTTAATCTTCACATTATAAAAGTTGAATCCGAATGAATACGAAAATTATAATTTCGAAATAAAACGGCCACTTTGCTATGTGCGCCTCCGCCAATTGTGAATGTATAGGAAATTATCATAGATGTATGTATACAAGTAAAACGTTTATGCAGAAAATAATACGCACTAAATCATGTTGTTTACAAATTTCTATGACGAAATGGTTTTTTTTTGCATAAAGTTCTCCGAAACATTTCACAATTAGACATTGGTTGGTCACACATAGAACATGTGCAATGCTGATTATTTTCTCAAAACTGTAATAATCATTCATTAAGCGGGCAGTGAGCATTTTTGTGCAATGACGAGTCAAGGATCGTTATTTGAAGAGAACGAGGTTAATTACTCCGGCAAATGTGTATCTTGGAAACTACTGAACTAGTTCGGTGAGTTCGCATTGCGGTGAACGTGAGAAAGAGATTTGCGTAAAAATAGGCGAAATGGTCGACGCGGCACAAAGAAGCCGTTGAGAAAAGAAGACCGACTCAACGTGGAAAGATAAATAACGGCTTTCGCAGACGACTTATCTAACCCTAACAGGAAGTGGAATTTTGCAAGCTGCGCGAATGTCGGTTCCCTGTTGCCATGGTAAACTTTGGGAGTGCCTGTCCAAAAATGCTCCGTTCTTATTGGTCGGTCCGGGCCAAGATATCTGGCAGGGAGCTCTTGATCACGTACCTAAAACGTGGCCTCTAACGCTTTTTTCGTGACCGTTATAAAAAATTATTTATGCCATGTATATATCACACATCGCAAATAAATTAGTCGGTCGGAATACATTATCATAAAATATGTTTGCTATTACTAATAATGCAGTGTTTTTTTTTGTGCACGGTGTTAGACATCGCACAATTACAATGAATTTCGAATTCCGAACATAAGTTTTCCCATTATGATGCAAAATCGTTAAAATTACGAATGTTCAATAATGAAGAAATAATCTTAAGATTAGAAGTGTTTAATGAAATAAGGAATTTGTGGGGTTGCAATTATACTTATACAACAAATATAAATGGCACAGAAAATACTACATATTTTATTGTAAACTAATAGCATTTCAAGTGAGTGATATAAATGATACAAAAAATACGAATATTGTAACTAACAAAGTAATTTGTGACGTATCCCCCAATTAAAAGGACCGAAGTATGGCTCCCTCCTTTCAAGGTCAACAAGGGGCCGTGCTAGGAATATTGTTCAGCCAACCCCTAAAGAGAAAACGCCATTATATCGTAGAGATGGGCACCAGTGCGCAGTGTCCCATTCTGAAAGGGGTAATCCACATTAGCGCATCGGCCGCAGATCGCATCGGGCGTCAAGGAAAACGTCGGTTTCTAATGGATTAAATAGGAGAGAGAAAAAGACTGACTAATTGAAAATACAGCAAGCCTACTTTCTCTCCCCGATTCACCCATCTTCTTGAGGTTTCTTCTTTCTTGCAAAACAGCCACGTAGCAGCGTTCCCACAGATATCCGCGAATGTGTTGAAATGCAACCTGAATTGTAAAACAGGAAATTGCGTAGTTCATTACAGGACGTCAGCAATGTGGTCGCAACAGTTTCCACGAACCGAACGGACAGACATGGGAAATTAGTGTTAGTGTGCACATCTCTCAACTGACCGACAGAAAACGTTCACTAGTGACGTCATTGCGAAGGAATGCTTTTCGCACTGCACTATCACGATCAAGTAAAATTTTCAAAAGCTGCACACAAAACTTTGATCCGTGGTGTTACGTCACCGAATGACTCTGCAGCGCAAAAAGGAAACAACCGACGTTGGAGCCGTTACAAAAAGCAACTAGAACAAGATGGCCGATTCGCTTACAATGCGGAAGTCGAAAATATAGGTCGCTGCAAAAAAACTAATCTTCTATCGATGAAGATCAAGTTGATGTGCACACAAAACGTAAATCTTCCAACACGCCTGGATTTCCGTTCAGGACACTTTTATTGCTCGCCAGAAGGATAATAGCAGCACAAAGGAACCGACGACGACCAAACTGCAAACGACGCACACACTTCTGTGGATTCTGAAAGAATAGGAACCGCGGGGTTTTCACAAACTAAGCAGCTCTTTGGCGGTGGTGGGGACTACGCTTGGCCCTCCGCATTGGTCGAATCCTTCCCCCACCTCCCAGCGACGCTCACTACTCCACAATTAGACTGTGACGCAGTGCGCACTTCACTAGGTCTTCCTAGCACCATGAGAAAATTCCCTGCTTGTATTTTATTATTGCGGAGAGCGAGTGGGTTAGTAAACTGTTTCTCTCTCCCTTCCACAGAGACACGTGGCGGTTCGATGACCTCGCCACACGTGTACTCTCTGTACTGCATTGTTGCGCAATGCAATTTGTGATGGAATGCGGTCGTTGTTCATGCACTGCTTCAGTTATATACATACATATGATTTGATAAGTCTTCACATACACCTGTATTCCCAACACTGGAAACAAAGAAACACTAGCTAGTTATAGAATTTAACAACAAAGGGGCACGATTCAAATTTAAAGTGTTTTACGCAGGCCAACTCCGTTGAATACTTTGTATTTCAATTGGAAAAGAAGAAAATAGGCCGAACGTGTACCAGTACGGGTACACACACAAATAGGAATTTAATTTTAAAATATAAAAAATGCATCACCTGTAAAGCAAAGAAATCAAGCATGGACAGTTCCTTCACCACAGTAATTTCTCAAACAACATTGAGTATAACCAGTAATCTAATACTGATAGGACGATTAATTTCTGAAAGCACACGGGATCATTATATTGTCAACAAAGACTTTCGCAAACATTACCTGGCACAAAATAAATTCACAAACAGTAAAAGTTTTTGAAAAACTAGTTTTCTGCATACGTTTGGAAACATGCCAGGGAACTAATATGTTAACGGGTGCACATGCGCATTCTGCGACTTAAGTCCAAAAAAAAACGCACCACTTTTTCCAAGGATAGTACAAAGCTTTTCTATTTATTCCTTAACAAAAAACAAACCTTTTTTGGCGTGCATATTAAAAACGCATTTACCCTTTTAGTAAGAATATTATCAAACAATTAAAGAGCAATCACTTTTTTTTATTAATTTTGTTGAAAATCTATTGTCCATCTTTTACACGTTAAAGAAAAACTACACCATTCAACACTTACACGCTTTTGTTTCCAAATAATCATATC
Source organism: Quadriops clusia (assembly GCA_033557875.1). Taxonomy (NCBI): domain Eukaryota; kingdom Metazoa; phylum Arthropoda; class Insecta; order Coleoptera; family Hydrophilidae; genus Quadriops; species Quadriops clusia. Next base: position 35,147 of record JAWQRP010000023.1, on the reverse strand, counting down.
GAGAAATTATAACATAAATCCACAATATAAAAACGAATTGCTCATATTTTACAATACAAAAGTAAACTTAGTAAATAATATTTCTACAAGTCAAAGCTAGTTTCTTTCAAAAGTTTAGCGCTACTTACCGTTATAGCTAATTGTGCACAAAAACATATTTAAACCTTTAGCAAGTGATTCCTTTTCAGTTAAATTGAAACACGAGCTCCTAATAAGCGCAATAAACAGATAAAACTATTTTCAACCAGAACATGTACTAGCAAGGATACAACGCCACCGAAAACTTTCTATCAACTCAAATTGTACTGAAATGGAACAGATATTCGTGGAGAATACACACTCGCTTTCTAGTATTGATCAATCCTTTTCGGCTGTCCTCGGAACTCTCCGGCGAGCTAAACTAGGTCACCAAGCTCATACACGTGCCGTTTCTAACCTTGGCTTACATGCTATCGTTGATAATCCTGGATGCGAACCCTTTTCATCATTACAGAAAGACTGACAAATGAAAGTAAAATTACATTAGTTTCTTCGCCAACGCCGCCTAGGACGAATTATTATCATTTACAACGCGCCTGCTGAAGTGTACTAATGGAGGAGATTTATCAAGCGAATTAAATTCATAAAGGAACAATCACCTGAGGAGAACTTTTCCAGAAAGTGCCGCTTGCTATCGAATCGGTGAAGAAAAAATTCCGTAATGAAATCGAATAAGAACTAATTAATTTTGTATTGTTACTTAGTTAAACGAGCTACTTGAAAGTCAAACGCGTCAAGCGGACAACTATACTTTTACAACTGTTGCTAGAGTTAGGTAAACCCAGTAAAATACTCTGAGCAGGTCCGAACTAAAAGTTTTGATATGTTGTCCAGAATTACAAGGGAAAATTTTCTTGGAGAAACTATAGAAAATTCCTATACCTGCACAATTGGCGGAAGCGCGAAGTTAAATCTTCCATACATTTACCTACATAACGACGTATCTAATTTCCAACTCACATTCGCGTGAAAAACAAATTTAGTTCGATATATGTATTGTCAATATTGTTATATGAGAATGTTTGTTTAAACATTACCGAACTAGAGCTGAAACCAATGTAGAGACGTTGAAGTACAAAACATAACTACGATTTCGTTTTGTATTCAGATTGAAATCTCCAACGTAAATAAATGCACGATGATCAATAGTGCCGAGTGTTGTTTTAAAGCTTTATTACAAATCCTCACACAAAGACAGCGTGTGCAGAATCCTGTTCACGCTGGTACGGATCTGTAAAATCCTTGCATCGATCGTTAGTATCAGCGCCTACTTGCACGCAACTCGTAGCGCAGCTCCGCGCTGTAATTTACCATACTCGGCCTATAATTCGTACAGCAGACTCACAGTCTAAGAGACCCTTGGTCTGTTGCCCTTCTAACCAACGCCTTAGACTGTTGCACTCAAATTAAATCAATAGAAAGGCACCTTCACATTCTAATGTTAATCTAGTTCACCGAGTACAAGACTTTGCAGCTTTAATTTCGGTGCCGATGTAGACTGTGAATACATAAACTGTTATGATTAATGTTTATAATTATTTTGATGTCAGTCCTGAACTTTTCCTTTTATTTTAGATTTTCTAAAACCTTTCATTTAAGACCGACACCTTTTAACAATTTTGTTACTTAACTATTTATATCTATTTATTACACATGCAACCAAGAAGCTTTTTAGAAATGTACATTATTGATTCGTGGATTATATACATTCAACTTCGGAACAAAATTGATACAGAGGATTTACTTATTTACCAACTTAGTTATTTAAAATAACTTATTTACATTCTTAAGGTATACTTTGAAATTTTCGTGTTTGATGTAAGTAATACATTGCAGTATTTGTTCAAAATATGAAAGAAGCAGTTAATAAAAATGCCCATAAAATATAAACCGAATACCTAATAGGTTCATATGTAGATTCATCTACTGAAATTAAAAATTGTTTGAACTTCATACAACTTCGTAAAAACGCAATTTCATCCCATCGAATAGAAAACTACAAAATCTAATCGCTAAATAGCTTTCAAAATGACCAAATCTTTGTGATTGAGGAAACAAGTCAGAAGCAGTTATATAGTTATTATTTCTTGCGGACAAAATAACGCAATACACTTTTTCTTCCTGTCACATTAAGCTATCTGCGTATCATATTAATGGCACTCTCATAATTAATTTCAGCAGCATTTCTTCCTATTCACCTGCAATAGTCTTGCGACACAACTTCTCGGGGCCAGTAACTGGTAGATGCGTGTGTTTCGAGTAAAATAGTGAAAGTGTGACGAGACACGGTACATCAAACCACGAGTACAATTCGAAAGTTCAGTGCCCCCGAAGCATGTTTTAATCATCTATTTTTAATGTAGATAGTAAGTTCATTTGTATTAAAATTTACTAACCGCGCTATCGTCAAAGGAAGCAAGGTACCTAGATAAAAGTGAAATACTACTACAGAGATTAAAAATATAGAAATACATTCAAATAAAATAGTTGATAATGAATTTTAAATTCATTTTTGCTTCTGAAACTTTCACTTCTTGCGCCTCCGCCAGTTGTATATTTATAAAACAATTCGGTTCCCAAACGTTCTATCACAAAATATATCATACTTACTTTTCGTAATTTTTTAAAGCTTGGTGTCATTTTGTCTCTCTACTATAATCTAAATAATGCGTGAAATGACTACGGTAAATTTCAAGTACGAATAAAATTTACCTTAACCTTCCCTTAATGTGCGATAAATAAATTTTCTACACCTCGATCTAACAGGGATTAGCTTGCATTTAAGTTTATATAACATAACATGTTATGCTAGTGAATAGGAATTATTTTTATAAGTATAACTTCCTTAACTAAACTATCTACTTTCAATTAAATGATATCATCATAATCTCTTCTCCTTACAAGAAAGCATGCACCAAAAAGAAAATAGTAACATACTACATAACATGTACTCGTTTATAATAATTATTATAAATATGTATTTAAATAGGTACATTTCCTCTATAGTGATAAATTAATTTTTAGTTGAATATACTGAACTGTATGAATGGTATGATCAAACGTTTATAGCACAATTGGTGACTGTGTTAAATTTAAGGTTATAAAGGTAAAATACACCATAGTTGACCCTGTGAATATTTACTATATTCCTACTGACACGAAACCAATAAAATTTTGTTTAAAACTAACATACCTATATTGTAAACCAAACAAGAATTAATTGTTGATGTACGTATTATTACATTTTTATTGTAATAGTTGATGTGAAACAATTTAATATTTCAATAAAAATGCATATATTGCAGGAATTAATATAATTAAGTATTAAACCCAGCAAGCTGATATTTTAATATATTATAATTTATATACAAATATAATAAATTAATATAATCACACTACTTGTACTAATTACAGCTGTTATATATGATATTTTAATAATACATGCATTATCATATCCCGGGTACCACAGGTATAGCAAGGAAAATTCGAAAACAAAGGATTTTTCATGACAAACATTCCCCATTTGAGTTTGCAAATCATGTAAACCAAAAAATACCTATCCGGTAAAATATTTAATGCCAAAGTTTAAAAATCTATTGTTCTCGTTGAAAACTAAAAACAAAAAAATATATAAAATACTATCCTCCACGCAACTCGTATCTGTATTACTACAGTTTTGCAAAATGTAATATTTATAATCTGCCTCATAAATAAAGTAGTCATGACTGTTTTCAATGCATTGAGGTTTTGTTTTTAAAACTTTACAAAACCATTTATTGCAATTTCTATACCATTAATTTTAAAGAGTTGTAATTCTTAAATTAGGAGTAGAAATATCTTGCATGCCAAATTTCTTTAGAAATAAATAATAAGATTACATAATATAAAAACAAATTTCTAAATATGATGCAATTTCAGAAGACATACACGGCAAACTAATGAAAGCACCAGTTAACAATCGTAATAGATAAACAAAGAAAAAACCACTTTCAAAAGGGGTTTTTTGATATTTATTTTGTTTAACATTTATTACTATACCAACGTTTCATTTGTTATGATAATAAAAACTTCAGGAGTATGTTATAAGATGAAATGAAAATTATAAAATTATTAAATTTCCTATTTTTTAGAAAATTATTCAAATTTTATCATTTTTATTTCATATTATAATGTGCCTCTGAAGATGTATATAATCATAAGAAACTATACGTTGGAAAAATAATTTGAATTTGAATAAATGCCTTCGTACAAAAAAATATATAAAAAGGAAAAAACACTTTATTCGAAAAATATTTAATTTTATTTGATCACAATTCTGTTTGTTTAAAATTGAAAGTAATATTTTATACTTAAGATAATATTGATCAATGTTAATTGGCATGCCCATTAATTCTAAATATACCAGTACGGGTATCGTACAAATGTTATTTAGTAACATTAAAGTGCATTTTAAAAGTTAAGCAGCTGTTCATGAACACGTGTTAATTCCTTATTTTATATAGAAACAATTAAATATGACAAATTAAATTGATATACAAACACGCAGCAAATTATTAGATTTTTAGGAGTCCACTTTTTTATAGTATTACTAGTAGATGTAAATATTTATTCGTCGAGATTTACTTAAATTTTATAAAATAGTTTAGAGAGAGAAATATATGGATAGATTGTCTAAACTCCTCATACCACCATCCACTTCAACTCTCTTCTTTCTATTCTTTGGATTACTGTTTCTCTTCCTTCCTTTTCATTTCTTACTTCTTCATTTCTAGGCCCCTGCAAGCGTGATATACTTATGCACTTCTTCGTAGGTATCTCTATCACTAACAGTTTACGTTTATCTTCCTCCTTTATAGTCTAGATTTCACTTCCTCGCCATAAAACAGAGTCTACCATTGTTTGGCCTATACTATTTTTGTTCTTGCTATTAATGTTCTTGTCCCCCATAGTGAGTTTAGCGATTCTATCATATTTATAGTGTTTTGCCTTCGATGTTGTGACTCCGTTTTACCTAGTCCTTGTCCATCGATCACCACTTTCAAATATTTAAATCTTTCACTTTGTTTAATGTTTACTTGCTGATTGAGCATTATCTCAAACTGTATATTTGAATTTTACTACCAAATGTTCTCTTTTTAATTAGGGGTAGAGATCCCAGCAAGGTAAATTAATTATTTGGATTTAAATAAAAGTCTAATGTGTTTAATTTTAAGGGCAAGCTTTTGACTTTCTTGTTTTACTACCCTCCTGTAACCACTTCTTCTCATACGTACCGGCGACTGTTCCATATACTGATAGTTGAACGATCAGCAATTCATTAACAGTGTCCGCTATTTAGAAATATTTATGAACTGGGCACTTTGTTTAGAGCATGGAACAAAGTTATTTCATGTCATAGACGTCTTATAAATTGCGCTTGATCGCCAGAAGATGGAATACTTCATTATCAGATAATCCAATTGTCTATCACGTCTCTTTATATAAGACCGCTTCCACAAAGGTATACATTTAAAAAGAAGTGGTGATAGACTGTAGTCCCATCAAATACCCTTCGTTATTATAATTGGTTCCGTCATGTTTTACATGGGTCATATTGTTCTAGTGTAGCATCTTGATTGCTTCTACCATAGATTATCTGCAGAAACACATGTGATTCAATGTACCATAAATTCATTCACTATATGCATTGCTTCGTTTATATTATATTTTTATATCATGGGTTTTAATTTCTTGTACGAACATATAAAGAGAAAGTATACTGATCATACAAAAAATTGCGATCTCAAGATGTTGATGGATCTTTACATTTTGAGTGGTTCTAATCTATTTTGACCCTTTTTGTCATGATGTCTGTTATGTATGTGTGTGTAGTGCTAGCACGATAACTCAAAAACCAATTGAGCTAAATCAAATTGTAAATAAAAAGTAAATTAGTATCAACTTTTGGGTTCGGATATCTGGAACTGCTGCTTTACCAGAACTACTATGGCTGGCCTGTTTTAAATGAAGTCCAATTTTTCTTCAACAAATTTGTTTCAAATTTTGTACTAACTTTAGAAAACAAAAAACTGAATAAAATTTTAGCGCAATTGGCCAATCGAAATTCATCTTTAAGGTTAAACGGTTTGTTTGAAATTTAATTTAAAAAGTGGCCGTCATCCCTGCAATCGTATGAAGAATTAAATGGGAGCTTATTCTGTGTGCGGCGTATCACAATTGGCGGAGGCGCGCGTTGAAATTGCGTACATGGAACTACTGGGAAAGTTAAGTCAAACATAAGAAGACCGTAAAAAGTTATAAATCTATCCTATTTTGTCTAGGGCAACTATGTGACCGTTGAATCCATCGAGCAATGCAATTATGTCAATGTTGATTATGGCACTAGTTAATATTACTAATGAGAAAAATGATTACTTTAAATTGTAAGTAACATCTTTAGCAATCATAGAATCAACCATAACCATTATCTGAGTGTACAGTTAAGTTCAGGAGAGAATGTATTGTTATTGATTTAGTCGGTTCTTTTCATAAGCGATCTTCAAAAGTGAATGTTGATTTTAAAACCATGCAGATGTAGCGAAAAGAGTTAAATAAAACTACATTTTTAAATGCAGTTGCTAGTCATTAAAATTGGAATAATGATTTTTATAAAACAAACTCCATTAATACATCTGTATTAAAAATGTTTGGGTTACTATATGATTTGAATCGTCCATTAATGATCTTGAAGGTGGAAGCAATTGTAGTGTAGAGGGTACTTATTGGAAAACAAGAAAATAAGCATTGAATTCTCGATTATTCTGGCGTTTATTTTACATGGGCCTGATGTATATTTATTTGGATCATAGGCATATCTTTTTTTTGTAATATGACCCGGGACCATAGCCCATATATGTGGAAGGTAACAATGATTGTATTTATTTGTCATTATCCAACCCTATATTTTAATCCCTGCTCTCTGGCATATCATTTTAAACCCTTTCTACCTGACAAACAATTCTTGGAACAGCATCTTATAGAACTTGGAATAAAAACTGTTGTTTATGAGTACTCGTTTAAATTGTTATTAGGATCTAATTTTGCTAATGGTGAAAATCGTAAAGAACTAAAAGAAAGTTCTATGCCTACGTACATTAAAAAATCAGATAAAATGCCGGTATAGGTATATTTGAACTTAAGAAAAACATACCACTAAAAATGGAAGTACATATGTCCGAATTGTCTATTTTTTTGCGGAACATACAAAATATAATAATAAGTTTATTGACAGTTTATTTTACATAGGTATTTATATAACTTGTAGAAATTAACTGTCTCTGAAACTTATTTATCCAACTTTATTGTTATTTCTTTTGCATTTTGGAGACAGGTTATTTACATAACAACAAGAACTATCCGAAAATAAATTTACTGCTTATAGATTAGTTCCAGAGGAACTCTACTGCAGGATATTAAAAAATTATATTTATAAATTCGAAAACTATTCCCATATTTTGTACGTTTATAATACAATTTGAAACGGATAAGTATATGAGTAATACACAAAACTCTCATAACTCATAAACTACTCAGTTGAGCGCCTATGTCGAAACGATGGAATGTAGGAGTTTTGAATTTGGGTTAGTGACATTTCTATTGGTGTTGCGTTCGTTGTTCGTCAATTCAGGTACGAAAGACAAAGCATGTGCGATTGTTTATACGGCCCACTTGCTCAGTACGGGTACTATTAATAGACGTTGTAATAGGGTTAGTAGGTCAATCAATGCTTCGGGCGTCGGGACGCCTGCAATGGGCGCGCCCGACGCCAATCGGACGGTCTATTGATCTCACCACGTGCCCGTATTGTTACTTGTCCACCGCACTACAATAAAAGCTTGCAATGTTGCTTATTTCTTCGGCTGCCCTGATCGTGATCGTAAGCTGTTTAAAACCAAAGGGGTCAATGGATATTTAGATGATATATTCGAATATAGAACAGACATACTTCATCCCCGTTAAGGATAATGAGGAAATGATTGCAAGATTAGGTAACAAAAAATTACATTTTTAAAGACTATATGCACGAAACATTGTTTATAAATAAAAAATTCTAAATGTGAAGAAGAAAATCTATTGATAAATTGTGCTTTCATGAAAACATCAAACATTTCGAAGTAGGTATATAAATGTTTTAACTATTGCTCTTTATGTGCATATTTATTAAGTCAAATTATATACATACAAATTGCTAACTTTAAAAAAATAATTAGATATTCGTTACGTATAACTGAGTTCAGACGATTTCTTTTATTCCATTTAGCTAAATCCTTTTTTATAAGTAACATTAATTATACCCTTTATCCACTTTTCCTTTCTCTTCAAACAATATCTCAATATATCTTAAGATGTACTGCATTTGCAGCGTTCATTGTCCCATTATTAAAGAGTTCATTTACATATCAATAACTTTGAAAGCACCTTAAAAACTTTAACAGGGGCTTTATACTCGGTATATTCCCTCATTTTTTGCCCTCTTTGTACATTGCCCCTACAGAGATTTAATAAAAAGACTTTTCCAAATCAAATAAGAAATTTTCGCATTTAGCAAAAATCATAAATTTAAACCTCCAAACTCTTTGCAAGGGTTCCTTCAATAATTGTACGATCCACCAAAAATTCAACAATGCGCCATGTTTCACTACAGAAAATGGACGTAATATTCTTTTGAATTTATCACTTGGAATTCGAACCAATGAAGCTTCAAAGGCAATAATTTAGAGCTTATTTTCTGACAGAGGAGCGTTTTTCGCTAGTGCATTAGCAGTTTTTTGCCGTTAGGCTCATAAATTTGTAATAGTAGGAATAGTTCAAACAAGAACACTGTGGCGCAGCTCCACTGGCAGATTCTGCTAGATGTGATGCAATGCTGTGACCTAATTCCTTGACACGTGGAGCTCTACACTCCAGTGATTCTCCCATCCCGTGCTGGCTTAACAAAGAGTTCACTGGAGAGGTGATGACCTCGATAGTTAGTCTTCATAGTTGTACTCTAACATTCGCTACAGATTACTAATTCAAATGCAGGTTGTTCAAATTCCCATGCTGCCTCTGGGTATCATTATAATCACCAAAACCATTTTTTATGCACTGCTGAGACTTTGAATTCAAAACTAATCTACAATTATTCTTAGTCTGCTGGAAGAATAAGACATTAAAATTTACACATTTTTTTATTATCCACTAATATTCAGCAATATAATAATTCCCACAGTAAAAGGAAATTATTTGGCCATGTGTTTAAATTTCTTTTAATTTATCCACTATGTATACTCCATAATAAATATTTGCCTATATTCAATAAATAAAGCAATGAGAGACACATTTCAGGGCAGTGATACCTACTGCACCGATTATGAATAAGATTCTATATATAATATTGGCAATAATGAATTGTATGTGAAGTACATTTTTTCATTATTAAATCCTGAAAAAAATATTCCAAAATGGTATACCTTTGGGTATAACTTTATCTCAGCAATACTGTTCTTGAAGGAAAGATTGAAATATTTTGTTTGAAACATTATAATAAGACGGTTCATTATTATTATCTACAATTAGGTTACAATTTTCTTACTAAAATGAAAGGCTGTCTCAAAAATACTTATTGCTTACTTAGTAATCCTAATCCTGGAAGATCCTCTAACTAGTGTAGAAGATATTCCACTAGGTGTAGGAATCCATAATAGTTACAGATTCCTGTAGTAGCAATAGAATCATCGTTGAATAGAATGTTGAATAGAACATTTAACCTGTGATTTAACAATTTCGTTGCCAAAGATAAACGTTAATATTTAATAAATACTGTTATATCAAGCACTTGATACAATAAAACCATACTAGTTATAGTCTTAAATATAAACACAAATTACAGAATATTATAATTCAACACATATTCAGCCACTAATTTGTGAACAGGTTTATGTTTAAATATTTTTGAATCAGCAGGTAATATCAGAACTAAAGCAAATATAGGTACTTCAGTACAAACTGATTCATACAAACTTTTTGTAGGAGTTGCGTTCATTTGAAAAATACTAAAATTAAAATGCCCAAACGTAAAAATCAGGATTCTACGAAGAAAGATCAGTTCAACAAGTCTAAGGAACCTAAAATTTTAAATTCTTCACAGGGTCCTAGATTGGGAAAGAGTTTCTTTGATGTAGATTGCAAAACGTTAGCCAATTCTTTGTTGGGCAAATTAATGGTACGACAAATCCATGGACAGAGACTATCAGGTTTAATAGTTGAAACAGAATGTTATTTAGGTGGTGAAGATAAAGCTTCAAATTCTTACAATAATAGGTAAAAAAACTAACTTATATGCATACATCAAAAACATAATCCTGCTAAATAGTAGAACTGGCTGACAAAAACAAATGTACATAATTCTACAGTATATCTTACTTTATCAAAAAAAACTTACAGGCGCACTCCTGGAAATGAACCTATGTTCATGGAACCTGGAACTACTTACGTCTACATGACTTACGGAATGTACTACTGCATGAATATATCAAGCAAAGGTGATGGAGCAGCCGTCTTAATAAGAGCCTTACAACCTACGGAAGGATTAGAAAACATGTTAGATTTAAGGCAAAGTAAGGCCGTTTTAATGCTCGTACTTATAAACTTTATCAAAAAAATTACTTATTTCAGGTAAAAGTAAAGCGAAAACAAAAAAAATGTATAAGGAAGAGGAATTATGCAATGGTCCTTCAAAATTGTGCATGTCATTATCCATAGATAAACAATCTTGTAATAAAATTGATCTCTGCACTAGTGACAAGTTTTGGATCGAAGATGTAAATAAAATTTCAAATTTCAGTACCATTGAAACTTCAAGGATTGGCATTCAATCTGCAGGTAAAGAATGGGCCGAAAAACCTTTACGTTTTTATATTTATTTAAATCCCCACGTCAGTATTAAAGATAAAAAAGCTGAAAAGATGTTAATAAATACTTCATGAAGCAAACGATTTTAAAAAATTCCTAATTTTTTGTTTTATTTCTCACTTCTCCACCAATAAAGAAAAGTCCAATATTTTGAGGAATGAAACAAAATTCTTGTTTATTATACAGAAAATATAAAAACTTTTTATGTACAACAATATAAACCTGTAACTGTTAAATATAAATAATACATAGCATTCCAAAAACACAAAATTATACATAATATTTTAGTGATGCACGTTATAATCAACTTCTTACTGAAAATTTAGGTAACCTAAGAAGAAATTTAAACTAGTGCATCATAAAAATATATATTATATGGTATAAGGAAAGAACCCTTTTTTTGAAATGTATAATTCCCCAGGTCAAGATGATTACAATGAATGTTGAGTTGAAAATAAAATTTCTGGTACTTTCTTGACTGATTTATTTAATTGTTCGTAAGGCTACCGGTTTCGCCGCATGAATTGCGTCTTCTTCAGGCCTCTAAAATGGTTAACATTATGCAATGAGTTAGTAAATTATTTTCAACTCAACATTCAACCCTTTTTTTAATTAATCAATTTGAAATTACGTAACTTCAATATAACAAATATTTGATAGTTTATATAGCCGCATTACATTTCCTCTTGGAAATTATACTGACTACAGGCAAGGAATTTCTCACAAAGAAATTCTCAAAGTATCACAGATATATTTTTGTTATAAATAAATAATCTTACAATTATATAATCTAAATGGTTTAGTGAACTATATATGTATATGTACACCATTATACACTCATATATACACGACATAATGGTACTAAAAAATAACAACGTAAAGTATAATAGATTTTGACGATGCAAACACTTTCTTTAATTGTTAAAAATAATGTTACAAAAAAAGAAAGACGTTTAGTCAACTCTGTAATATAAAGGAAATGATTACAATGAGTACCTTAATCTCTCATAATGCTGAGACCATGTACAGTAGACAGTCATATATAATTGAGAACTTTCATTTAGAAATAATATTTTTAAATTTAAAACAACAGAAAATGGGTAATTATGTCTTGATGCAAATAATAGGAATTAGAATGGTTTTTATTCAAGACTCTGCTTTTCTAAAAGCCGTAAATTGAAAATAAACACATATTGACTGTCGTTTGTTTCTTCAATAAAACATCTACTGCTATATACTAGGGTGGATCAAATATAAACAGGCCTTTCGCAAAAAAAAAAACATATATATTTAGTATAAATTCTAAAATATATTTTTACAATTTTCTACACATTTTCCCATCTTATCTATACACTTTCTCCAGTGGTTGGACATTTTTTCATCCCGATATCATAAAAAATTCGAGGCGTTTGTCAAACCATTTCCACAGGACTTGCCGCACCTCCTCATTCGTTGTTAAGCACTGTCCTCCAAATGCATCTTTGAGGGGCTCAAACATATGGAAGTTGGCTCTAGGTGAGCCAAGTGCATATCAGCCAATTTTTCTTTTGATGCTATAGCGTTATGAGATTTAGCTTTGTTTTGAAAAAATATACTTCTGATCGAAATACCGCCCCTTTTTGACCGATAGACATCCCGAACGTGGCCAAGAAGGGCAGAATAATAAACATAATTCTTGAAAAAATCTACCAGCAAAACATCTTTATAGCCCCAGAACACCATGGCTAAAACCTTCCCTACAGACAACCACATCTTTGCTATCACTGGTTTACCTCTGAAAGTCTTCTGCTACTTCATAATGGCCCTTTTCAATTTAAGGGTGTAATAGCATTGAATATAGAGTGTATACTCTATATTCTTTATTTCCTCGAACTGTGGGAGTATATGATGTCGAATTCAGCAGCATTTATGTTTTCATTGATGAAAAATTTAACAATAATATATTGTACAACTGCGGCGTGATCTTTCTCATTCATTGTGATTGCTACTGAGAATATGAAGCATGTGGCACACCAACGTTGTTACTGCCTTCTATTTGACCCTCTCCGACTGTCCAAAACGTTCTATACCCATCACGCTTCAAGCGGACGGCAAATTTAAAAAGGCTTGTTTATATTTGATACGCCCACATATAATAAAGCAACATAACTGAGTTTTCTGTTTTTGCACATTGCACAAAATAATTCCTTACACTTATAAATCACGAACTGTTAGTATCTTGAATGGGCAAATTATAAGATGGCAATAATTTAACTTGATCGAAGAGGTCCATCATGTTACTAGTGTTGCTTTGGATTTTACTTTTAGTTGATGTACTTTTCGCCCTGTCTGGAACAAATATATATTTTAATAATGAATAAATACACATATGGAATAAAGTAGGGGAAATTAAGGAATTGTGCACGAAATAAAAACAATCTGCTTTCGACAGCAGTACTGTGTAGAACTGAAAAGTAAAATTAAAAAAGAAAATATCTTTAAATATATAAAAAAAATTAATATATTTTAGCATGTTAAGTGTAGTCATGGGTCGACTGATCTCCTATGTTGTTTCACGTGCAAGGTTGTCAAACGATTTCACTGGCAACTGATTTCAAACTTAAGTTGCAAACCAGTCGACCCGTGAGCGAAGGGCATAATTGTGATATGTTTAGCAAAATAATTTTTAAAATGTCATGAATATGCCAAAAATGAGTGGCAAAATGTCGACTATTATTTAAATTAACGAAATGAATTAACAGATGTATTATTTTTATGGACCCTAATACCTATGAAAAAGAAATCATTTTCTTGATATTTATGTATTTGAATCAAACACTAAAATAGAGAGAATTCATAAAAATTTTAAAAAACATAGGGTTTAAATAACATTAAGAAAGTAATAAAAAAAGTTCAAGAGCTTACCTGTTCTACGTTGTTTTCTTTTAGTTGTTGACCAACTACTTCTAGAAGGACCTACAAGAATAATGTAATCAACATTTGGTCTACTCAATTTTACAAGATTTATTTATTTCACTTCTTTATTTTAAATAAATTTAAACAAACTGTTAAATGATCCATACTTACAAGCACCGATATTTCTAAGTTGTCCATTTCTCGTTCTTGTTCTTGAGAAGTAACCTGCGCAGAAAAATTAATAATTCTTTACCGTAGTGTTTTTATAAATAATTTTGGATCATGAAATATACTAAAAAATACAATAAATATAATGAAAATGCAGTAAGTTTCCTTAAACAGTTCCCTTTGTAAGTTAGGTCCATGGATAAATTATTCTTCTGCAGTCTTCTCTCTTCAGTCTTCTTATTCCTATAGCAACTTCTTGATGTCAATTTTATATTGAATATTATTAAACAAGAAATTTATGCAAACATTCAGTTAAAAAATTACGATAAACATCGACTTCAGAAAAAATACAACCACGAGACTTGACATTGATATTGAATATTACAAATACACAAAATTGCAAATATTACTCTTCTACTGTTTTTTTTCTTGATGTATGTATTAAAGAATATGGTCTTCTTTCTTGATGCTTCTTGATATTTCTTGATGTTTTATAAGGAATATTTCGAAAGTTGTCTGTATAAATGACTGATTCTTATAGAATACCCTAAAGACCTTCTAGTTATATTGGGACTAATATTTACTTTTATATGATCGAGAACTGTTTCTTCTTCCACTGTGACTACGTTGCTTTTTACCTTTATTCCCAACACTTTTTTGTACATTATTAGCAGGTGCAGGATTTAATGAATGATTTTGTTGCATAAATGGTATCTGCAATTGTTGTTGCTGAAGCATGTCAACTGTTTGAGTGTTTCGCAAAGTAGTTTCATTTGATTGTATATAACTACTCTGACAAGCATGAGACACTGGAATACTATTAAACGACTGTACTATTGGTGCGTTATGAGCATTTTCCGCTGGCAGTGTAAAATACATATACTCTGGTTGTTGGATATAAGCATTTTGGGGGGTTTCTTGGATTATCATTTCATTTTGATATAATTGTAAATCAGATGAACAGTAAACAGTCTGAATTTCACTTTGGCTGGTGGAAGTTTCTTGCACTTGATTTGGATAGGCACCTGTTTGGGTCGACTGGGGTAAATGTTCATTATTTCCCAAAATAATTGGAAAATGATAGTTGATGGTAGTATTATTAAATATATGATTGCTGTTTACTTGCTCTGGCATCAACAAATTTCCATCAACTGATGTAAAGTAATTAGTTTGAGGTAGCGGTGGCAATACTTTCTTTTCAGCTGGTGTTTTGAATCTACCTGTACATATATCAGCAATTGACATCATAAGTTGTGGTCGCTTGCCTTCATCTTTGTGTAATTTGCCCAGGTAATTGTTGATTTCTGATTCATCAATATCAGCTTGTTTTACAGAATTACTTACATCAATATCTTCGACCTTCTTTTTACGATCCGGGCTTTCTATTTCATCTTTTTCTGTTTTGTTAATTGCCGCCATACGTTTCTTTAATGGCATATATTTATTGTTTGTAAATATAGGTTGACCTACATTTTGCAAATCTATTTCAATTTCCTCCACACCTTCTGTTTTAGTTTCAACATTGTTAATAAAATGAGGTTCCGTCCACACACCATTATTGTCAGCATTTGCACCACTATAAAAATTTGATGAATTAGATAATAATAATTCACTCATTAAAACCTGAGATGCACTATCCTGAATTTTATCATCCGCAAATATTACTTTATCAATTTTATCAGGCTCAGAGAAAAATTTTGGTGAATTAGAAAATTCAGATGGTGGTACTTCTTCACCATGGGCATTTGAATTATTAGGAATACTTAGATTTAAAGCACTGCAATTACTAACTTCAGGTATTATACTTGGCAATTGTTGAACATCATAAATATTATCCACAACACTACTAGAAGGGTTTGAGGTATTTGTGAATGAAACACTTGCCGAATCGCAATTATCAGCAGAATTTAAAATTTGAGTTAAGGCATTAAACTTTTCACATAATTCATTATTATGGTTTGGATTTATGCAACCAATTCTATATTCAGTTTTACTTTCATCTGAATATTTTTCCACATTATTTATCCTATTAATACTGTCAGCCATACCTGTATCAATTAAATTATCTTTAGATCGTTGAGTATCTTGATAAGTATTAGAAGGCAACTGAGAACTGTTGCAAATAGTTGAAGGTGACTCATCCTTTTTTATTGAATATTTCGCCAGAATACAAGATTTTGTTGTGTTGTGCAGATATAATCTTGCCTTTTCCCTTAATTCCCGTTCATAATTTTTGAGTATTTCTTCAGGAGTTTGTTTCAAAAGATTGATGACAAGTTCCTTAGGAGTTAATAGATACCGGCCATTCTCATCCAATTGAGATATCTTTACGGGTTCCATAAGACATTGCTTCTTAGGAGAAGGTCCAGAGTTACTGAAATAATAATTTTATAACAATTAATATAAAATCACTTGCAAAAATATTTAGATCTCACAAGTAAAATTTTAAAATTACACACCTGTCCTCAAACTCATATTTCTGTATATCAAGACTAAACTTCACTCTTTTCGATCTTGTGCTACTTTTGGAAGTTTTATTTCTATCATAAGAATTCTTTTGCTTTAAAACACTCTGTGTTGGTGCTGTTTTAGAAATTATCCTTTGTTTGGCTGTCTCAACATCTATGTAATCAGTTCGAATATTGTACGCTTTGGGATTCGAACCTACCATAGTTTTAGCACCAGATTTTTTAGGCGCATGAAGACCAACTGAATTTAGCTGGTCTCTTATGCGAAAGCTTCCATTTTTTGCAGCATCTATAATTGTCATAGGAAAAGTTAATATGTCAATTTAACTGTAAAGGAGCATCAAATCTTACCAAATATTCCAAACGAATCATTTGAATTTGAATTAAATATTTCGTCCATTTGAACATCAGTTATTGCTGCTATATCACTATAATCTGACTTATTTGTACATTCAAGCATTCTGGTTTTGAAAACTACTTTTTCAGAACTAGCATTTCGTTTAATTTTTTCTTCATGAGGTTGATCTAAAAATTGTAATTCATAATTGATAATAATAATAATAATATGTACTCAATAATAATGGTTATTTCTTACCTAAATTGACTTTTGCTTGCTTTGTACTAGAATTAAGTTCTCGAAAAATATTCTTCATGTTTACGGAGGCTTGAACCTTATTACCTTTATTATTAGATTCTGGTTCAAGTAATGGTTTTGAATTTTGAAGACTAGAGGTATTTGTAGGTAAGCATACAACTGGACAATTTGAGGTACTAGTTTCAATGTGTAAACTATATGTGACATCAATATCATCGCTCGTGTTTTCAGTTCCTATTGGTACAGTATAAATAGTTTTTGTTTCAGGACTATTATAAATATCTTCTTCGCAAGAAACTACTGCATATTGATCATCATTAACATCTATGGCATAACCTGATTGTTCAGTACTTTCTTCACCCATTATTGTAAATGATTGTTCTTCATCAACAGGGCCAGTATAATTTGGATCTAAAGATTTAACATGATTTTATGATTTAATTCATAGCAAAATATTAAGCAAAGAAAGTAAAAAATATATACAGTAAGAAAAGGAAAACTAAATTACAGAGAACAGTCTTACCTACAGAAATTACTTCGTAAGCTACATCGTCAATTAAAACGTTAGAATACAATTCCGGTTGTTGTACAGTATCATTATCTTTTTCAGCTTCTACAACAGCTTTTCTCTTCCCTTTTGGAATTAAATATTCGGATAGGTCATAAGAAGAATCTTTGCATTCTGAAAAGGCATGATGAAAGTCTTCAACTTGATTTGTACTATCTTCACAAGTAGTGATCTCAACACATTCTTCACTCAGATATGATGGATCGTGAATACTTATTGAAATATCATGTGAAGTCTCTATTTCTTCTTCTACTGCTGCTGGTACTTCAGCTTCATCTATTAGATAATCTTTATCGCCACTTTCAACATTAGTATACTGCATTTCTATATTTTCTGCATCTTCCTAAAATATTTAAATATTTATTTTATCTTTAATAATTACGAATAATTGCAGGCAATTTTTAAACTTATTTGTTTGAATTACATAATAGATTGTAAATATTTTATAGTGCAATATATATTATCATAAAGATTATTGATTTGTTTTATATGATTAAGGGCTAGTTGCATAAAAGCAAGGTATGTAATAGGAAACCCTGGTTAAAAGTAAATAACCCCTTTAAAATTTGATACGTAGTCCCGGGTTATTTACTTTAAACCATGGTAACCTATTAACTTGCTTTTATGCAACTGGCCCTAAAAGAATAATATTTGATCTAGCGCAACATGTTCTTTCAAAAATCAATCGAGTAAACCCTCGAACAATATAGACTAATGCTTAGAGAGCAGCAAAACAAGTAGAAAAATCATAACAAAATCTAAATTCCAATAAAAAGTGAAGATAATAAAAATGCTACATAAAGAAAAATCATTAAAAGAAGTTACTGCAATTTTAAATATAAAAAAAGATATATAGCATGGTCCACCTAAGACGTTCATCTTGAATTATAGCGTTATTATCAAAGTTAAAATAATAAAACTTGTAGGATTTACTCAGCACCTAAAGAGCTCCAAGAAACACTAGTAGTGTTTTGTTCCGCCGCGCATAGTTACAACGCATACAACGGTATAAACATTTCTGCAAAAAAATGGTGAGTGGACGAAAAACATTTTTTTATTATTATGGCTTTGTTTACCAAGTTAGGGCAATCAAATTTCCAAAAATTAATTCTGCACATAAAGGGCTCAAAAACATCCCAATAACTTTTTAGTTTGTGACATTTTGTTACCAAATTATAATTCTCAGAATGATTATACGTACAACAATACCAAATTGCAAAAAAAAATCTCGATTAATGGTTTTTATTATTTTATGGACTATGTCCACTTAACGGCCACGCACGCATTTCTACAGTTGGTTTGTTTTCAGTCGCTCATGTAACTAGATTTACTTTTTAGACATTTGTCATCTAATATTGACAAATATTTGGCGTCGTGATGGGCGACTTAGTAAGGTGCTGGCGTTGGGCGCGCAAGCAGCACCTGGTTCGAATGACAACATGGGCACAATATTTTTTATTGGGAAAAAATATTAACTACATACTTCATAATCCGCGAACGATGTAGACAGGGGCTACTGCAAAACTTGTGATCCTAATTTCTGGAGTCTACTGTGCCAAAACAGGTCGATGTTAAATAAATGGCAATTAATGAAGTCTTTATTGTTTCTTAGTGGGATGACAAACGCTCTTTTGCTTATCAATAATTACAATGTTGTGTAAAAGGTACTAGCTAATTATTAACAGGTACATTCTTTCATTTACTTTTATTTTACCTTCAAAAGGTGTTGTAAACAACTATTTACTACGTACATCTTGTTTCACAACAATTTCGTTTTGCGAACCCTGTCGGTCTAGCACAGTCAATCCGTGGCATAGTACTCATAATAACATTTAAAAAATTCTTAATTTAGTTTGAAAAATGATGTTTCGGATTAATATTATTTCATTTATTACAGAAAATGGAAGTAAACGAGTGACATTTAACTTGAAACTGAATCTACACTCGGAGAAAAATTAAATGTACGTTTTTTGTTGGCCGCCCATATCGTTTATTCTGAAGATTAGTAGTGTGATCCATAAATACAGCAGAGTACTAATATAGGCTAAAATAGCACGATATGTGCGGCCAACAAAAAAAAGACATTTAATTTTTCTCCGAATGTACATATTATTAGATGTTTAGGTTTTTTCAAATATTATCAAGTCTAATAAATCTACTGGTCTGAGCGATAGAAAAAAAACAATTGTAGAGATGTGTGCGAGACTCTTAACTGGACATAGTCCATAAAATAATAAAATCCATAAATCAAACTTTTTTGCTGCAACATTGGTATTGGTGTACGCATAATCATTCCGGGAATTAGAATTAATAATAAAAGTAACTTGAAAACTATGTATTTTTAAAAGTTATGTGCCCTAACGAAATGTCACAGAGTAAAACGATATTAGGTTGTTTTTAAGACCTTTATGTGCAGAATTAATTTTTGAAAATTTCATTACCCTAACTCGATAAACAAAGCCGTAATAATAAAAAAATGTTTTTCGTCCATCCGCCATTTTTTTGCAGAAATTTTTAAACCGTTGTAGGTAGAATTACTTTCTGATTTAAAATATGTAAAAAACAATTCATCTTTTTCATTACTTTTATGGCCCCCAAGTGCGCATGCGCAAAAACTATGCGGGCTTGCTGCTAGTCATTGAATAAGTAGTATCAGAGAGTATAGGACGTCATATAGAGATGACACGTAATGCATTTTTCGGGAGTCAAATATAATTTAAAGTTTATACTTCCATGTAAATACCTGACTGTGGTTCCATCACCAAAACACATGGAATTCATTCCTAAGACAAATTATATTCGGCGATAAACATCGTTTTACTACCTCTAGCTGCCTAAGCCTTTTTAAATCGTCGTCAGTCGTGGGAGCACCACTGCTGTCTTCGGCAGTTTTGTAGACGAGAGGAAAGTGAGGGTGACAAGTTACGAATCGTCAAATTTCACGCAAGGTGAAGTCTCTATGACAGCCCTATAGTCACTGGTAGTATATAGAAAGACAGACTAATGCTTAAAAAACATGGTGCTTTAGTAAATCTTTTGAGGTGATTTCCGATTAGCGACACCTATTACTCAATTCCGCAAGTAAAAAATTAAGATAATTCAATTTAAAAATTAATTAAACCGGAAAATGCCCCCCCAGAATAATTTCTACGAAATGTGCGGGAATGCCAAGTGTTTGAAAGCACACAAAGTGATGTTACATAATATGTTGTGTGAGAAAAGCACTTTGCCGAGAAATGTTTCAAAACGGACAAAATCAAATCGATGCAATGGATGCTATTCAAAAGCTTTATTTTAGTAGCAAACCTTACTTTATCAACATCGTGTTTTCATTATAACTTTCGACACTCGCCTATAGGTTATTTGATGATCATATCTCGTATCCCTTTGCTATTCTAGACTACTTATTCAATGATATTATTAAATTCTTTTATTAGTTATATTCTGTCATGTTTGTTATCAGTTTTTCAATAACTGAAAATATTTATTACCAATAATTGTATTTGTAAAGAAATATATAAAGTAATAAAAATCACAGTCGATAGGCACGAAGAATAGAAAATTATACTACATAATAATGAATGAAACATTACACCAACACCTACATGCATAAGAATCAAAATGTATAACATTAGAAAATTTTGATAATGATCTTACAGTCTGGACATTTTCAACCACTTGAGGAATTTCATCCGTACATTCCGTACATTCTAATTCCTCATCAGTCCTGATTTCAGTTTCCACATGAGTAGATGATACCACAACATCCTCAGATTCAATAGAGAAACTACTACTTGGAGTAATTTCTTTGTCCCTATCGACTAATTTGTTTGACTCGGGTATTATAGGAAATGAGACTTGAATTGCTGAATCTTGATTGACAACTGTTTGACTTGTACTCACAATTTCATTTGCATTCATTTCAACATCTTGATTTGTGCTTTCTGGTTCAGATGTGGACGTCTGTACCGATGTTTCTACCCTAACTTGTTTTTCCTTACTTGCATTATTATTTAAAATCGTAGGAGCAGAATTATCAGTCGTACTAGACGCATAATTAGATGTTTTTGAATCACTTGTACTTATTTCTTTTTCGGTAGTAGTAGATTCAACAGTTGAATTTGCAGTACTTGAGACCTCAAGATCAATAAACGATTCAATAGGGATAGACAATCTTGGTGGCTTTTTGTCTGTTGAAATCTGAAGCAAAATAACTTCTTGTAAAATAATAATCTAATCCAAAATTATTCTAGGTATCTGTTACGCACCTTTTTCTCTAAATGTACAAATTCGAGATCCGAGTCTTCATCATCATCTATAGTTACTACTAGTTGAGGCGAACCCTGTAAACCACATATAGCCACAATATCATCACTTTCAGTGTCTGATATATGGAAGATGTCATCATTTGTGTTGATCACCAAATCATCAGTTTCATTGTAGGTATCAAGAATAGAGTCAAACAATTTTGAAAATTCTGTAACCTATAATTTAAAATATTAGTTAAAGTTCTCCTAATAAATTATAACTTACCTTTGAATTTATTCTAACTGTTGAACTGACTAAGGAACTCTCATTATCATTTATTGTCATATCTAACATTGAATCATACATTGTCAGCGATCTTCTTTCCTCAGTTCTGAGTTTTTTCATGTGGTCAAAGTAAGCCTTTATTGCTAATGTTTTCCCTTGTAAAGCAAATATTCTAGCATCCATATTACGGTTATTATACTTAGGAATTAAAATAGATCGTAAAAGAGCACTTTCTTCAATGTACGAATAAGTTTTATTAAATCTTGTAATAATAAACTTGTCCATGTGAACTTTCTGATCTTGTAAGTAAATATCCTTCCACTTTTGCATAGTCAAATAATGACGACAAAACATTTCATCCGTAACATTATGTGGCAGAGGCAATGTTCTTAAAAAATAGCTGAAAACAATTTGCATAGAAATTTGTTATAACTATCTCTAATAAATAATAAATGTAGGGCTAAAATACATACTTATATATAATTCCCAGTGTGTCCTTAATTTGCCCACTTGGTTTGTCTGGATTTACTCTTAAAAGTACATGAATGCAATGCTCTTCCCTACAATCTAAAAATACCTGCAAAATCTGACAAATACGATGTCCTACCGCTTTTAATTTGTCAGTGTATTCATTGTAATTTTTTCTTTCAATTTGCCTTACTACTTCTAGCTCAAGAACAACATACTTGGCTAAAATTTCTTCCATAAGATCATAAAAATTGGACATATTAACAAAGTTGTTTCTTGCTTCTGCATTGTACAAATGAAAAAAATACAAGTGCTGAATTATTTTGTCCCGAAGTAAAGACTTGCTCATTGCTTTGTTTGCAGTTTGAGCAAGGACACTACATAAAATCAAAACAAAAGTGGTTAGTTATTACACAAAACAATGGCAAAAAAAAGCGTACCTGTTAAATTCAGCCAAAACTGTGTCCAAATTTCTTTCACCGATGGCCATACAATGAGAAAAGATGTTTTGAACTAAATTTGGTTGCAGTATATCCCATGATGGTGCTGCTACCATAACTACATCTACAAATAGATTTAGATGAGTGATTTTGTAAATATTTTAAAGTAAAGTAGGTAAAATAATTTTCCGAAAAATTCTAAGAAAGTACAATACATTACATTATTTTAATCACAGTGAAAACCCCAAAAAGGCGAAATTTCAAGGCACCGAGTAAAATTTTCACCTCTCAAGGGTTTTCTACCTTTCAGAAGTAAAAAAAATATGTATATGTAATAACCACCAAATCAAAAAGATATTTGAAAGTAAATATGGCTTCTGCGTGCTTAACGAATAACAGAATCTCTGAAAAATTGTGATTCAAATCGATAAATTATTCTTTAAATAAGTAATTTCAGTCAATAAATTGTAATAATTTTTTATGAAGTATGCCCTTAAAATGACATTCAAACTGACACGTGACGTTAACCCTCGCAGTGTGGATACCAAGATATAATCATTCTCTATAGAATTGAAATGGCGTTTATAAGTCCTTTCCAACAACACGAGTTGATAGTTCGAAAACCGATTCCTCTGCTGCACAGGGGTGGCTCATTCTAAAATTTTTGTCGCCACACGGAAATTCTGTACCCATAATTGTCTGGTTGCCTATATTTTGATCCTTAGCCGACCCTGTGCAATACATTAACCGGTTTTCGAACTATCAACTCGTGCTGTTTGAAAGAACCTATTAAAAGCAGACTTAAAATTTTATTTTTAATGTGTATTTTATAAATAATCGATAGATAATAATAAATAATTACTTCCTATGACCATTCTCATTAATTAGTGGCAATTTTACTCTATATTTCTGCCGAATATGTGAAAATACTATCGCAGTTTGCACTTTAAAATGCAGTTTAAAAAAATGGACTGAAATTGCTTATGTAAAACCTAATTCATCAATTTTAAGTAAAATTCAATATTTCCGAATAAAAAAAATTCAATAGATTCAATTCCCCGTTGAGCCACCTCAACAGTAGCAACGCTTTTGAACTAACTAGGGAGCACATGCGCTTCATTGACGTCGTTTGAAATGTATGCCTCTCAAGGGTCCTAAAGCATTGAAAATTTCCAAAGAACCCGATTTCATCCGGGTCTGAGACATTCCACCTTATAAGAGTAAAATTCTTAAGAAATTATACGGCAATGAAATTTTTGTACGTCTTTCGCGACATTTAAGTTCCGCCTTTTCGAGGTTTCGCTGTATTATCAACTCAGTAATAAATTGAGAAGCTAACATTAGAAATGAGCTTTGTACAAAAATATCGAAATTGAGTTAACAGCCCTTCTTAAACTTGAGCAACTAGTACATCATTTTGATGCCTTAATTACATTCTAAGAAAAATTTGTACCATTTAAATAGTTTAAAGCAAAGAAGAGTTTCCATTAAGAGAAGCACTTGTTTACTTCATTTTTTGCTCATATCTCCGAACTATATTCCTGCAACAAAACACTTTTAAAATGTTGTTAGCTCCTCAATTTGAAGTATGCTTGAGCCCACAGTAGTATTTAAAAAATGTCTTATCACCAGACTACTGACCAATTAATTTAAGATTTACGATATGATTCAGTGTGTGACCATTATAAGAAAGCTATAAGTTAAATAGTACGCCAAACTGTTATCTTTATGATTACAAGAACAATTCCTACATGAAGATATTTTTATTTCAACATGTGCCGATAAAAACAAAAAATATATTGTGAAGAAATTTAAGGTGTAGATTGCATAAAGAAATGCCAAAATATCAAAAAATTCCTTTTTAAAAAAATGCAAATGTGGTTTTGTTCTATTCGCTTATTTGAACAAATCATTTATTAGGTGCAGAAAAAGCACGAGACACCTTATATCAACACGCTAAAAATAAATGTTACAAATTTAACCTTAGGCCTTTTACAGTAGAACAAGTAATCAGGCGATATGAACGATTTATTCATTAATAAGATTATGCAATGAAATAAAATGATCGATGGATAGGAAAAAAAGGAAGCAAGACATGCTGAATATTATAATATGTAACTATAAGAGGCAGCTTCTTGCAATAAAAACAAAAGAAAAAACTAACAGACATTGTGTAGTAGGAGCCAAAGAAGTAAGCGTTGAAGTAGTAGAAGTTAATGAGCGCCATCAGCTAGTTTTTCCTGAAGTGCAATAGAGTTTAGAAAAAGGACAAAAAATTAATGAACATGATGCTAAATGTGTAACGACAATTGAAAATCTAACAAGAAGGCAATGCCCATTGTGAGGCTAATACTTAACAAGTATCAGTGTTACTGGACCAAATATGGTACGTGATATTACTGATAATATTATTAAACAAATCAAAGTAATACGATCTATATACATGATTAGAATCTGGTAATTGGTCAAATAGAATAATGTTGGGACATCGACTATTGCTGACATAAAGAAAGACAGTTTATCGATTTTGAACTTTGTGAGATAATGGCAACTAATCTAGAAGAATTATAAGGTTGACCGACAATAAAGAACTAAAGAACGTAAATGGTCAATGGTAAATCCATTTTCTAACCCAGTTAAGTCTAAAAATACAAAAATGTTTGATGACCAGATTAGGTAATTTGTCTGAATTCAAAGCCGATAATGGTTGGCTTCGTAATTTCATATACAGTAATTATCTTTGCAGTATTGTAACAATAAATATATATTTAATGGTGTCCCGTTTTACATTTAATATAAGAAAAGAGTAAATAACTGATTAATTTATCTGGATATCTGAATATCGAGATCTGGCAATCATTAATCCGGATAAATAGAGTTCCACTGTAATATAGTGATCAAAGTAGAGACACCGTTGCTTGCAAATTCATTTTTATAAAGTAATATCTACTTATGTCACAATATGGCCAGAAAACGTTTCACGTTATGAAAATTCTATTATTGTATGATATTTGCAGTTTAAAACTTATAATCACTAAAAATAATAAATGTTAAATATTAAATTCTCTAATATTAAATTCACATGAGTTTGAACATAATTCAAATTAAAAAAATATGAAAAACCCCTAATTATGACCACATTCTAGTGTTCCGTACCCTGCAGTGCTAATGTCACATAATTAATAGCATTTTACGTAAACATGAAAAAATATTATTAAATCTGAATCGGCTTTTCTTTGCCACCTATACGATTTCCTAATTTCTATGTCCTAAAATATATAAGGCACATACAATTATTTTCACTCAGCTCATTTTTTTTTACTTTTACTGATAGTCAAATACAGTGAAACCTCAGTTATTCATTTCCGTTTTTTGCTCACGGTCCCAAAAAATACCTATGTAATCAATGAAATAAAACACCGCATTTATCGTATGTCTTTTCTTATTTTACCGCATTATTCGTTGTAATGATCTTCGGAAGTTTAATAACATTTTTTTTATTAGAGCCGCTTATTATTGTTCAAGATCCGGCGGCAAATCGGATTTATATGTCAGGTGATTTTTAATATTTGAATTATATAAACTTGCACTAAACTCTTACAATTACGTGTTATGTTTTTGGTGTTCACATAGTTCTAGTTTCGTCTTTGTAAAGTTAAGATTAAAAATGAAGAAAATGCGAACTGTACAAGAATTGTGTTCATAAACTGATGAGAAGTTACTCGTTAATTTAGAAAATAGACTGTATTCTATTCAATGTAATTATACTAAACAAACAAAAATTGCTGATTTAAAAAAAACTATTAATTAATTTTTTTAATGTACATATATAATCTGTGTATGTATCAATATAATATTGTACTTTATTCCTGATGCAGTTGCTTATTTCTATCTTCTTCACACAAATCCGTTGCTATTCTTTTCCCACAATAATCGTGTTTTTACACGATCCCTACAAAAACGATGAATCGAGGTTTCACTGTACTTTGGGAATAAATTTTAAAATAATTTATATTCCTTACTAACAAATCGTTATTTATTAGTTTCGACCCAGTACTGGAGTCCTCTTCACGCGCATAATCAATATTTAATTAAAACAGAGTTATGTAGTGGCAGAAGCATACATTTCAGTGATTAAAGTTATGGTACATTTCACAATTACAGCACATGATAGCAGATGAAAAAGTTGACAGATCAATATTAAAAGATGGCCGGAACTGTTCAGTGACTATACGACTAATAAAGATTTGCTAGCAAGAAATAATTAAAAAAAAATTATTTATTCCTGAATAACACAACAAGATTTATATCGCTCCCTTGTAATAAGTTATAATAAGTTTGAAGTTTTTCAATGGTATCATTACTGACATACGACAGAATTGCACTCAAAGTGCGATATGTGTATATGGTTAGATGTTTAACACGTTCCGTGCATATCGTTTCTGACGCTATGGAAAGTATATGGGGCTATGATGCACAAGTGCGTGATACACAGCGAACGCGTTAAGACTTGAGCAAATAGAATGTGATCTGTCAGAAGCCCTATAGGTAGAGATAACAGATCGCGTTCTGTGTGCCCGAGCTATTACTCTGCATCGCAACGCATGTTTTTGTTACAAAAATTAACTGGTTAATTTTTTTAATATCCCAGAAGCTGAGGAGTAGAAGTAAGCAAATGTTTTTTAAAACTTTGGATGCATTTAGCATAGCGATCGGAGTAACTCCTTGCATACTCTATTGCGTTTTTTAATACATCTAATACGTTCTTGTTTATGTGGAAGTAGAGTAATTGGAGTATGCTCGGAGTACTCTGATCTCTATGCCGAACACACCCTTTGATCATGTATGCAAAAACTAAAAATTGATTACGAACATCTTAACCTTACAAGCATAATCATTTATTTCCTATAAATTATAAACTATTCCATTCGAAATTAAAATTAGTAATACGGGGATCCAATAATACAAAAGCCAACTAGATTCTATGCCTTTTTTAATCAGCACATCAGTGATAGGTGACTTCCACGTAAAACACATACCGTCATCATCGATTTCTTCAATATCTTCCTTTATGGGGAAACACATCGCCATTTTTACGCCTTCTGTGGTTTAACCAAGGTTTAACTTTTGGCACACTGTATTACATTTAAACACTCCAATAAAGGAATTGCGAATGGTTGTTAACGACTGCTATCGCAAAACAAATATGGCTGCTGGGAAGGGAGCAGCGTCGTTGCTTGTTCAATTTATTTATTAGGTCTATGAAACATCCATAACACCAAATCACTACACATATCGCAACCTCTCCCAGTAATCTCTAAAATATTTTCGATTCATTTTATTATCACGAGTCCTAAAAGGTCTTCATTAATATGTTGAACCGAATGATCCCAAATTGTGGGTTAAAGGCGATACACACTACCTAACTTCACGCTATATTGAATTAATTTATTCGATTATATTCGCTATTTTAAATAATTTAGTACTAAAAACAGGATAAAAATGAACTCTTAACCTTGAATAAATTTTTCTCAAAACTAGATTTTTCGGAAACATTGATTTTAAAAATTCATAACTTTCAAACGAAACATGATAGAGAAATTCTAAAAACACCGACGTATTCAGCAATTCGTCTTCTGTGTAGAAATTATAGATCTTTTTTACAACAACACGAATTGATAGTTCTAGAATCGTTTAATGTACTGCACAGGGTCGGTCTATTCTAAAATTTTCGTCGCCATACGTTAATTCTGCACACATGAATGTCTGGTTGCCTATATTTTGATCCTTAGCCGACCCTGTATTTCATTCTTGAACTATAAACTCGTGTTGTTGGAAAGGACCTTATGAAAACTCAAATTTGAATCCCCTGAGGATTTGGTCCCTTTTCCTATGGACGGTCACACATACTGATTTTAGTGCAAATTTTTCAAAAAATTTGGACCAATGTTTGAATATATGTCGTCTTAAAGATAACGCGTATTTTATAGGGCTCGTATAGTGATAATAAGAAGAAGTAAATTTTAAATTGGGGTTATGTTCAGAAATGCTGTTTACACATTTAACTTGAAAGTCAAAACCAAAAGTTCTAAAATAATTTAATGAGAGCTATAGAAAATTTTTATTTTAAACACCGATAAAAATATAGTTTTCTAATGCAATGGCAATGAATGTAGCAGAAATAAAAATAGGATTGAGGAAAACTGAATTCCCACAATGTTCAAGAGATGCGTTGGCAAAAGTCGGTAAGTTAATTTAATAAAATGTATAGCACCACTTTGATTATAATAAGTTTCACAAATTCAAAGCATAAAAGTTCATTAACTATATGCAAATTAAAGGAAAAATTAATTTGTTCCTCGGATCACGCAGTTTTTAGGGCTAATGTAGGAAAATAATGTATCTTCCTCATTATTATTTTATTTTTTCACTAGACGACTAGGTTCGCCTTCTTGGGCATCCTCAGGTCTATGTTGCCAAAATAATTTATCGCATACGAGTAGATGTTAAATTATTTTGAGAACATACACCTGAAGATGCCCAAGAAGGTACATTATTTTCTTACATTAACATTAAAGAAAAATTGTTTCAACTATAACTTAAGTATGTATATACATTTTGTTTATTTTAGGGCAGTTAATATGTGGCCGGGTACCGAGTATAAAGCATATGGATTTAGCATTAGATTTAATGGCAGAATTTATCTTCTCAGAAGTCGACAGAAGAGGTAACAAAAGAACTGCCTCCTTAACAGCTCTAACTGAACTTCAGCTTATGGAAGTGCTCTTTGACTTTTTTAATGGAAATATTAACGAAGTTGCAAAAAACTCTGTTTTCCTTTCTTTGTTCAGTGGAACCACTGCATTATTAAGATCAGGAATTTTAAGCAAACTAGTATCTGTCGCAATAGGCACTCCATCACAATCAGTATTAACATCTGCAGGAACATGGATGCAGCAGTTAGGCAACACATCCCAAAAT
Source organism: Quadriops clusia (assembly GCA_033557875.1). Taxonomy (NCBI): domain Eukaryota; kingdom Metazoa; phylum Arthropoda; class Insecta; order Coleoptera; family Hydrophilidae; genus Quadriops; species Quadriops clusia. Next base: position 5,060 of record JAWQRP010000023.1, on the reverse strand, counting down.
AGTTGCAAGCTCGCCGAAGCTCTAGTTAGAGATTACTTTATATTGGTACCTTCAGCCGTACATAGATTGAAGACCTTACCTTTGGTTGCACCTCAATTTACTGCGAACTTTTTAACTGCTGTAGGTGAAATATATTTTGCAGATAATAAAAACGGTGGCTTAACAATCCCTCCACAATGTTTATTGGAAACGGTTACATTTTGGGTATGTAAAATGGTTTGATTTATGAAATTTTTCAAAAAAAGTTTAGTATCCTGTAAATTAGGTTTCCATTTTACTATTGCTAGTACATTCTGCAAACAGTCCTTATATTTCATAAAACGAATTTTATTCTCTTTCAACTTTTAGATAACTGAGAATCATAAATTATGTATGGCGGCACAACAAACTCCATCAGCTCTACCTCCAGGCGCCATAGCTATGGAAGCTACAACTCCCTTAGCAGGATTATTCAAATGGTGCATTTTGGCTCCATTATATGGCCAAGACTCAGAATTATATAGTCAATTACATCTATCCTTATTAAACAGTTTACTAGAAATCCCATCTGTTAACCCGCCGAGAGCTATATTAGCATCACAATTGGTTGCTCCCGTGGGTCACATATGCAGATATATTCTTAATGTTCATGGTAGAAACCGAAAAAGTGTGGACGAGAAATCGGAATCTGGACAAGAACTTAACTTGTGCTTGGATAGATTTGCTCAAGCAGTTCAAGTAGCACTATATGTAAATTGTGTTTATGGAAATATTGCTGAACTTTTCAATCAACTATCGCAATTGCCTCAGAATCGACTTTTGGATATTGTAATTTCTATACATAAACAAAATATACACATACAGTAGTACTTGTAATTAATCAACATATCACACCTAGAATGAAAGGGGCACAACTCAAAAAACTTAGTTTGCAGAAAAACACGATTGGAGTTTAACCGAATTTTTCAAAATTTGATTGTGGCTTTATATTACGAACAACTTACAATTTTTTCGTAGTGAGGCAGACTGAGGAGTCGATGCCATTAGACTGATCGTTTTTGAGATTGGCTTCTCATTACATGCGATATTATCCCCAGTATTGAAGAACAACGGATAGATAGCAGACTCAGACGACGATTATTTGCACTAGAAAAAACCTTGTTGGACTGGTGTGTAGAGCTCTCCCCTGCTTCCAACAATGATCCTAATTCAAAACTTAATTTTTTTTTCAGTGGGTCCCTTTCAATCTAGGTGTGCGATATATTTTATTGTAAGATTAATAATTAATTAAAATAAAAACCGTATTTATATTATAAGAATATTCATTTATTTACATAATTAAACAGTCTACCATTAATACGGTTTAAATTTGCGAGTTTGTCTCAGAGCAGCCACTTTCTGTTTATCTAGTTCAAATTGTCTTCGTAAATTTTCAATATGCTTAATTTTCGACTCTTTCATCTGGAATCTATAGAAATTGGGTAGACCTTTTTTCTCTATACCTTTTGATGAGAGTTTATTATCGACACTTTCTTTCCGTGCAACCCCAGGGTTACGACCCTTTTTTGTCACTACTGTCCATCCTTCGTCTTCATTTTTTTCATCGATTTGTTTCTTCTTTGCTTGTTCTTCTTTCTTGCTAAACTCCTTAAGATACTTCATATTCTTCTCTCTCAAGCTTTCCATTTTTGTAGCTTTTTCGTTATATTCTTTTATCCACTTTTCCATACCGTAATAATTTGAATCATCTGCCTCTTCCTTGGTCTTCATGATTTTCTATAAATATGCGAGTTATAACAAACTATTGGACACTAAACTATCAACAAACTGCTTAATTCCTTATAAATTGTTTACCATTAAGTGTGGTTGTAAGGTTAAGTAATAGATAACCTCACTTTTTTGATACAGTTTCTATCACCCATTATCGCGTACATTTTATAATGGATTAATGGGGTTCTTGCATGCGACAGATATTTGAAAATTTAAGTGTGTAAATATTAGTATGTTAATCATGAAATGTTATAATCAACTGAGTTGCCTTATAAAGGAACACTTACCCCCAGTACTACAAACGACAGTTATCCTTTAGCTAAGTTACGCTCTATTCACACACACGTGCAGCGGATCGACAGACCACGGTCAGGACAAGTCCTCTCTTACGGGTTTCAATGCTTGCATTCACAGATGTCGTCAGCGACCGAGCAGAGCCTATGCCTTATGTACTAATTTGCTCTGTCGAGCCCTGATCCGTTGCTTGTCGATGTGTGAGAATAGACCGTTAGCGAACCAATCACCTTTCTTGCAAAAACCGTATTAAATCTGCTTATGAATACCTACTCTTTGTAATTTTAAATTAAAAAAAAATCACTCCAGGACCCCATTGTAAATGAAAATTTTAAATAAATAAAAGAATTAATTTATTGTAAGTTCATTTTCTTATATAAATATATATGTAAACATGTGTATGAAAAAAACTAATTATCAATCATCAAGTCTCCAAGTAGTTTCTACTTCATCCGTTCTATACCTTTGAGTAATAAAACAATCTTCCCACTTCATTCGAGTTCCACTAGCGAACATTTCTGCACCTGCCTGTGCGATCATTACACCATTATCGATGCAAAACCGTTCGTCTGTTGCATACAGTTTGCCTCCTCTCTCTTGGCACATAATGTTCATCATTTCTTGTAGACGCTCATTACAACCAACACCGCCAACTATAAGAACTTCTTGCGAATTGCAATGGGCCATAGCCCTTTCTGTTATTTCTACCAGCATACTAAAAACTGTTTCTTGAAGTGAGAAACACAAATCTTCCGAAGTGTGACCGTCTTCCAGTAACTGTTCAACTCGCTCCTCTATATAAGTCAAAATTCCTGATAAACTAATGTCCATACCTTTAACACAATAAGGCAAGGGAACATATTTTGTCCCCTTTTTAGCCATCTGCTCAATATTATATCCGGGGCTGGGGTCGTTTGATAACTTCAACACTCTTGCAAATCGGTCTAAGCAATTACCTACCGCTATGTCTATTGTTTCTCCAAATATTCGATATCGTTTTCTTGAGTACGCAATAACTTGTGTATTTCCTCCACTAACGTACAATACTGTGGGGTTCTGAGCGTTGGTTATTAATCTTCCCATTTCAATATCTAGATTTTTAGCTTAAGGAATATATTTTTGTTTAGTAGATAGTATAAATATTATAATAATTAGTGTAATACAGTGTACTCTATTTACAATATTATGGAAAAGCTGTGAAGAAAGAATTCACGTAAATGTATGTAAAAAAAAAAGGAATGAGATATAGGTTCAAAGTTAATATAGGGAAACCTCGGTTATTCATTCCCGTGAGTTTCGTTTTCCCGCATATATCGACTTTTGCCCACGGTTTCAACAAATGCCTATCTAATCAATGTAATTAAAAATAGCATTTATCGTTTGCCTTTTCATGTTTTACCGCATTGTTCATTTTGACGTTCTTGATACTCATCGAAAGTTTAATAACACGTTTTTATTAGAGCAGTTTGTTATTATTTAATATCTAGCCTAATGGGTGTAAGTATGTTAGACATGAAATGTGATCCCAAACTAACCAGAATTTGCTCAATACTTTGGAAAATAGACTGTATTCAAAGCAATAATTTTTAGTGAACAAAAATTGTAGACTCTATAAAAAACTAAAATTCATAATAAAAATGTTAATTCGATCTCAACATTTTGATGAATGTTAACGTTCTCACCATAATATCTATCTGTGTGTGTGTTGCGTGATTATACTGAAACTTTGCGACTATCAGTTCTTTTTGCATACATGATTCGAAATAGTGAGATCCTATTGGATAAATTCTTTAGTAAAAGTTAGGTAAAAGTTAGTAACATTTGACATATTTTTAAAATGTCAACGTTGGTCAATTAAAGGCTGTGAAAAAACTTCAATTTGAAGTCTAGTTATATGTATACACTCGTACTGCTGTTGACGGTATAGCTTACAAATTTAAAGACCTGATAATGCGTAGAAAGTAAACGAAAGCTAGTCATTAAATAAAACAAGAAATATGAAACACAACTAACTTGTTTTCTTCTTCATATACGTATTAATAAGTTTAAAAATATTTGAATAAACTTTATTTACTGTCATATGCTGTACTCTTATAAGACGGTTTCTGTATATCAATATTCCATCAACTTAATTGACTTATGAAAAACAAAATCAACTATACTTAGTGCAGCTTGAGTTTCTTTCCAACATAGCAATTTGTATGGTTCAATGTATAGTACATGTACCACATTGAAATCAATTTCCGCACATGACAGTACAGTGGACGGTTTAGTAATCAGATTTGTGTTGGAATGTTTGCTGCACTACAAGTTGTACCAATTCTAAATTCGTCAACCTTCATATGCAATTGTAAATTACGCACCAATAACAGCGTGAATTCTCCCCCCATAATTAAACTAGGCATGACAATACAATTAGTACATGGTATGGATCGTGTACTGTTTTGGCAATCCGAAAACCGATTCTTAAACAGTACATTGGTCTAATGGAAAGACAAATGTATCGTATAATGTACCGTACAAATCGGTGTTGGAAAGGTCATTTTGTAATTATCAAATATTTATATTAATGGACTTTAGGTCATAAAAATATATATATATTTAAATTTCTATCTTAACGTTTCGTTATTACATAATAACCTCTTCAGGAGATATTAAATTATAATAAAATATGAAATTTCTTACTTGACAAATTAATTTATGAAATATCTTCATATTTTAATTGATAAAATAATAAAAAATAAGTTTCACTTAAAATAATAAAAATAAGAATATGAAAGTTATTTAGTACTTTTAATAATTTGGTTATAAATTCTATTAATATTATTTGTATCTTGTTTAAAATTAATTGAAAATTTTTCATGTTTAATATTTAAAGCTTCTAAAATTCTTCATTTATACCAAATATTTTCTTTTTCTAAAATTTTAACATTATCAAAATCAAAAGTATGTGTATTTTCTTTACAATGTTTTGTTAGAGCAGTACAATTTTCTGTTAATTCTTTATTACAAGAATT